>VKHI01000039.1:28779-112349 GCA_015145745.1 Poterioochromonas sp. DS
CATTCAAGACGATGGGAAAAGGCAGGATTTCCACGACACTTTTGGGTGTTTCGATCAAACCAATTGAACGATTCTGATACAGAATGTCTTCTACAATAATCTGTTGAGGGAATAAAAAATTTGGGAAATGATAATTCTCTGGATTGAGTGAAATTAACACTTGTCGAGCCTTTCTGCTCTCTTTGTATACGTAATAATTCTCAATCTGTTTCGACTGAAGTTGATCAATGATTCGTAATTTCAGATGAAAGAATTCCGCTCTCTTATATGCGAACTCAGGTCCAATAAAATGAAAATAAATAGTATATCCGTCATAAATCTTATATGATTGGCTGCCAACTTGTGTGAGTGAAAGAACCCAAACAAAGAGACGCAGAAAGAAGAAAGAAGACGAGAATGTTTCGGATGTATTGAGATGGAAAGCAGTCATATCTCTATCTTATTGATAATAATAATAGTAATAATAGTAATAGTAATAGTAATAGTATTAATTTCACTTATGAAAGTCTTTTATAACAAGATATTCATATCATCATTTCAGTTCTTTACAAACAAAGATATCATCAGCAAATACTAGAAACTGAAAATCGAAATTTCAATGAGCAATGTTAGGGATACTAAAGAGACAGCTATATCTACAATTCTATATTACCCTTTCCATTGTTTAACGATTCTTGATTATTTGGTCCCTGCACATGGTCAGATTTAAACGCACCGGTGAAGTAGGCAGTGATCTCCCACAATCCATCAGTTGTTTCACGGAAAATTTCATATACATGTAGAATCTCTTCCTTGCTGATTTCTAGCATAAAGATACTTTCTCTAATAATAAGTTTGGCAAGAATAATAAATGGCGAGGAATCGTTCTCTAAATTATTCCAATAATCGTAACGCAAAAGTTTCAGCAAAGGAGATGTCTCTGTGGTTTTCTTTGTTTTCTTCCGAAATTTAGAATCGCTAGACTCCTTCACTTCCTTGAT
Organism: Poterioochromonas sp. DS; assembly: GCA_015145745.1. NCBI lineage: Eukaryota > Synurophyceae > Ochromonadales > Ochromonadaceae > Poterioochromonas > Poterioochromonas sp. DS. The sequence continues at coordinate 29,760 of VKHI01000039.1, forward strand.
CTGTTTCCTGTAGGCTTCCTCTAAAACAGCGACAAGATTGGGATTGTCTTGGTTTTTTGCGATTGTTAATGCAGTGGCTCCATGATCATTAGTGGTGAGAACACTCGCTCCTTTCCTTAACAGCAACTTTACAATCAAAATATGCTTCTTAAATGTTGCCGACATTAATGGGGTCATTCCTTCGACATCTATAGCGCTTATATTTGCACCTTTCTGAATTAACAGCTGCACTGTGGAGTAATGACCCCAGTAACATGCCCAGTGTAAAGACGTCTTTCCATTATTCGATTCGTCTTCAATATTAGCGCCATAATTGACTAAAGCTTCGACAACATTCGTATGACCATTATTTGCTGCTTGAATTATCGCGCTAACCCCAAAATTGTTTCTCGCGAGGACAGAAGCCATTTCCTCTTCCACTAGGCGCTTGACTTTATCCAGATCCCCATCTGCGGCGGCTTTCAGTAAATCACCATCAGCTGTTAGTTTCTTTTGCTTCGCTGAGGATACAAGGACAGCGAGCAAGACGATTACAATCAGGAAAGTTAGTTTTTCTATCATTTTTTTCTCTTCTCACATGCGATGTAAAATTCAGAAAAGGAAACACTTTTTCGTTAAATTACGTCACTCGCGTTGGAGGGGAAATCTTCTCTAATTGACGGGATCATGAGAGAAGAAGATAGTAGATAGTATAGTCACGATAAAATAGAAAATGAAGAATTCTTTCTTCCAGGTGTATTATAGCAATACAGTAATATAGGTGAGTTATTTCTTGGCTGAAAGGTAAGGATTAAGAAGTTCAATGATTTTGTTATAGATACTTTCATTAGCATTCACTCCCCATGTGAAGTCCACGTGAGCGTAGTCATCCTACAGAAATATTAATAAAACAAGTTAACAAAAGGGCTTCCATTTTCAAAAGATATAAGTTACCTGAACATCTTGATAAACGATCTTTTCTGCAGGTAATTCTTCAATCAATTGTTTGACATCTTTCGGATCTGCAAGAAAATCGTTTGATCCAGAGAACAAAGCTACTTTGGGTTGAAAGTCCTTGAGTTCATACTGGGGTGGATCTCTTTGTCTGTAATGTTTCATATTTTCATCGATAGAACCGTAGTCATACATTTGGAAGTTATTTCTTCTCACGCCTTGGATCCAGTGATCCATATTATACACCGAAGTACCTGCAGGAGTTTGAGATACATAAACTTGCAATCGCGAATCATTGAGGTTTCTCGAGGGACCAAAGAGAGTGCGCATAAAGATGTGGCATACCTCAGGAGTAAGGCGACAGATCTGGGGCAAGACGTTCGTCAATCCACCATAAGGGAGGAATTCATAGACACCGTTTTTCAGAAATCGATCAACAATGCGCGTATGAGCAAGAATGCTTAAATCCTTTGACTTGAGATGATGCACGTAAGCCACGGGGGCGAGAGCAACAAATAGGTCTAGCTTCTCTAATGCCTTGCTGACTGATTTAGAAGAACCAGTGATAGTTCCTGCAGCAAACATTTGAATCGTTCCCTCACTGTGTCCGATCCAAGAGACTTGTGACTTTGTCTTATCATTGACATAATTGATAATCGCTGGGAGGTCGTAGGCCGCCATCTCATCCCAAGTAAACTTCCAGAAAGCGTCAGTACCATCATCAGGATTGAGTTTAGTGTGATTTCTTCCATAACGATTGCCGCGATTATTTCCAAACCATACATCAAAGCCAGCATCTGCAAGAAGATATCCTAAACTTTGATCCTCGAAGTTCGTAATCCAAGAATAAGAGGAATCAAGGAGGCCATGTTGTAGGATAACAGGGTACTTATTGCGACTACTACTCTCAGAATTCTTACCGTAAGGAATGTTAAATACAGTTAAAATATAACCATCAGAAGTTGTCACGTAATGTGTTTCAATAGAATAACCACGTTCAGTGACAAGAGTCACCATATCCTTACCAACATCTTGATCAGCGGGAACGATTTTCAGGTCTTTTGAAGATGCACTCTTGGAAAAGAGTTGAAGAATCTCTTCACCCATGAACACATCATCCTCAAGAGAAAAGTCTACAGCTTCCTCTTTCGAAACAGCAAGTGTAAAGGGTAGAAGTAGAATGAGTGAGATCACAAAAACTTGCATCATGACAATCGTCAAGCTGTTAGCTTGTATTGCAAATGATTTATGATTGTAGAAGATCCCTTCATAGAAGATATTGAAGTTACTGAAAGATGTCGCAGAGGTGACAACAACAACATCTCCTCTATTTTTATTTTACGCTTTATCAACAGCAAAACCTACTTTATCGGAAACACTTCTATTGCCTTAAAAAGACTGTTGTAAGGATTCTATGCATCATTATCTCTTACCATAAACCTCTTCGCATTCTTTGATTTCGAAATTTCTTTCTCTGCTTCACGATTGAAATAAGATGGATCATCTGATATTTCTTCAAACTTATCAAACGATTCAATCACTTCCTCCTTCGCTTTAGACTTGCTTGTTGAGCTCGTGTTTCGTGTTGAAGTAGATGGTGCTTTTGGCGCCGTGGAAGGTTTTTGCAGCTTCGTATAGTAATCATTCGAGAGAATGGAGTTGATAATCAAGTCATTGTTATCATTGTAAGCCTTTAAGATCTTCGTTGGATTCTTCGCACATTTCTCCCTAAGTGCCGCCAAATGCATGGCATGATGTTTTGCAGGATCTTCGACTAACATTCTACGCCCAAACAAAATTAATGAATAATCAAAACAAAACATAATATCCTTTACCTCCCAAATTCAGCGAAGCAAGCATGATGGAAGAGATTCAATGCTTCTAAGACATTCCTCTTTTTGTTACAAAGTTCAACCAAATCCCCATAACGTAAACATTGAATCGCTTCTTTACTAATCAAGATTGCAACACACATGAAAGGCCAAGAATAATCAATTTCTTTAGGATTTCTTGAGATCTTCTTATTTGTTTGAAGCTCTAATGACTTTGCACTTTCAGAGATTTCAAACAAATATTTGACTAATGAACGATTAGATTCGATGAATGCTAACATCTTGAAGAAGGAAAATTAGCTTACAAAGGCACCAAATTAAGAAGGGGGAAATGACTTACTTGAATAAGAGATAGAAGTTTGATTGCTCGATTTAAATCAGTTCTAGGATCTTTCCCTTGAAATCCTAAATTCTCCCATTTCTCATCAATTGGTGATAAGATATGAGAAGCAGAAGAAGTCGAAGAAGATTCTAACAATGCATAATATATTGTTCTTAATAGATTTAAATGTTTAATATCGAATGGATCGTAATCGATTTGAGCTAATAAGAAAGGGAATTTCAATGATGTTTCTGCATTAGGGAACTGAAGCGAAGAAACAGATGATGATGACGAAGATAAGAACATCGATTTCAAAAATCCCTTTGATTGGTTTGGATTCTTTTCGGATATCACAATATGAGGTTCATAAGTAGAGAGATTTAGTGTGTTAAGATAACTAGTGAGTGCTTCATAAGTCCATTTCTCATAATCTTGATTTGAATCCTCAAAGTTAATGTCAATAGATGAGGTTACATCAGAGGTTTGTTGTAGCTTTGATGAGGTTGCTGCGACTTTATTGTTCTGAGTATTATTTTGATCGATGACAATGGCATTCCATTCCTCTTCTAGGGCAGATGGGGGTTCTGATACCTTGCTTGGAGGTTGCGCTCTTCGTTGTCCTGGCTGCCGAACAACAACCTCTTCTTCCTCGTCATTCTCATCATTATCTTCTTCCTCCTCATCTTCTTCTGTGATAGCATTTAATGTTTTATCAATAAAAATCTTCTGTGTCGCTCTGATCTCATTCTCCTTTCCATTCCCTTTATTCTTCTTGAGCGAGAGTTTACCCTGACTTTCCTCTTCCTCTTGCATTAAATCTAATAACAAAACTTCCTGATCACCCATGCCTTGTCCATAAACCTCAACGATCTCAGCTAAAGCCTTCTTAGACTCTTGCATGAACGTTTTATTTGTAAACGATTCTTCTTCGATTTTGGAGCGATCAACGGGATAGTGTGGGAGATCCTCAGGTAACGTATGATCCATAGGCTGACTATCTAAGATTACTAAAGGTTCATCAGAGAGCATACTTCCCTGAGCGTTTAATTTATCCCCGGCAAAGATATTGAAAGTATTCGTATATAATTTATTATTTTGAAGTACTTTCTCATTCAATTCTTGATTCTTAGCATTTGCACCATAGTTATGAGCATATTCTGATAATTCTTTTTCAAAGTTAATATCACTGTCATCTCTGCTGTCAATCTTCTTGATATTTTCTAATGCTTGGAGAACTGAAGATCCCGTTAAAGGGGTATCAGAGGAGTTAGGCCGGTTATCAATGACTGCGAACTCATCATCCTCGTCTTCATATTTATTCGAATTATTATTCAAACTTTCGTTCGGTGCGTCGGTGGCGTATACGACTGACGCAGCTGGTACAGCAACTGTAACTGGATTATGTTTGTCAAACCAGGCTGGGTAGTTTCTATTCTCATAGCGAACTCCAAATTCATCTTCAGTAGGATTGGAATGTTCAATGTTGGATGCATGAGCAGAAGAGGAAATAGCTGCTGCTAAGCGATTGTCTGATGATATTTATGAGGCAAAGAGTTTTTGAGGGGGAATAGATTCATATACCTGCCACAGTAGGTTCAACGTTTTCAATGGGTTTATTCGCATTAGAAGGATTTCTGTTGCTTCCATCAAACACTTCAATTTCCTCTTCTTCGTCATCATAATTGTTTTGTGTTGAGGTGAATTGACTCGTCGAATGAGCTGGTTGTGACTCCTCTGACGAGACAGAAGATTCATCATCTTCATCCTCTAATAAAATATTTCCTTCCACTTGTACAGTATGGTCCATGATGATGCTCTAACAATGTGATGAAAGTCTTTCACTCTCGACAAATTTGAAACCCCCGCAAAGGTCTAAACTCCCAGATTAAGGTACTGGTGCATGAAAAGCACAAAAGACACAAATTATCATTTTCTTCTCTTTTAGCTTTGTTGACATGACGACTGAACCAACACCAACATCGACATTGTCGCAGAGAATGAAGCAATTTGAAATCAATAAAATTCAAAAAAGTAATAGTCGAAGCAGTACGGATGGCTCATTCGCTGAGGAAGATTTTCAACCAAGGGAAAGAGTTCCATTGCTTCCAAGATATCCCCCACCTAAAACTACCATTGCAGCTGTCCTCCTATTAGTTGGAGGAATTGTTTTTGTTTCTCTTGGTTTATCTATTTTATATACAAATCTTTTATCGTCTGGTAGAAAGGATCGCGGACTTGCGTTAATTATTTTAGGTTCTCTTAGTAAGTATCACTCTCCTTTGCTTTTCTTTGCACCAAATTATCTCATTTCTCTAGTGTTATTACCTGGAAGCTATGCCTCGTTCATTATCTACGCTAGCTGGAGAAGATGGCCTGGATACGATTACTCACAATTGCCTTCCTATGATGATGAATAACCATCACATCATTCACACTTATTTCATTTGTTTCATTTCTCGTGTTCGGGGTTCTTGATAGTTGCGTTCATAATTCGAAATATGTAATACTAATTCAAATCTTTTCTCAGTATCAAAGCTCATTACTAAAACAATATTAAATTTATAAGATTCAATTATTTCTCTGAAGGATCTTCCTTCATATCCTTTTGTAGGTTAAATAACTTCACTAAACTAGCTTCCATCACTGCAGCGATCTCAGTTATGGCTCGCTCTGTATGATCTCCAATCAAACCCCAGCCACAATCTCCCCCAATACCTATTCACATATAATCAATTTCCACACTCCAAAAACCGAAAAACATTCTTACCGTGTGTTTTAACGCTAAGACAGAAATAGAATCGATCTTTCTCCAGATTTAATGATCGTGCTCCAGTATCCACTGTCTGCTCTGCAGTAACACTTTTCGCATCTCTTGAATCAACTGAATTAGTATTTAAGAAATTAGAGGCTCTTCCTATGTCACTTTCTTTCTCGCCTTTGTTATTCTCCATCACAACACTATCTTTGTCATCAGCAAGAGTGGAAGATTGCCCTGGGGGTGGTTGTTGTGGAGGTCTTGGGCTAATATAAGGAGAGAATGAGCTAGATTGATTTTTGTTATCCGCCAAATTAATCGCTGCAACTCTGTTCGCATATGAAGGAGGTGGACCTGGAGGTAGAGGCGGCTTTTTCAAGCCAACTGAATTTGCTTTTGATAAGTTGGAAGTCGCGGAATATTGGCTTCCGATTGTATTTTGACTAATTCCTCTATTCATCTCGGCACCTGCTTCTACATCCTCTTCAACCTCCGAGAAGGAAAAAGGATTAGTTAATCCACTCACTGCGGTAGTCATACTTTTCACTGTCACTAAACCTGTTGGCTGTTCAGAAGGAATGCTTCTCGTTTGAGATGGCAATTCGAATATCTGGTGAGTAAACATCTCTTGAATCGCTAATGAATCTTTGCCAATGACAGCGAGAGAATGTCCAGTCATAGTAGGAAATGCTGTTAATCCTTGGTTCTCAATGCAATAGATGATTTCTCTATAGATCTTTTCAAGAAAGAACTTATTCATCAGCTTTTCATTCACAATACTTTCATCAGAATATTGAAGGAAAACTTCCGGCACATCGATCTTCCAATCTGCCTTACTGTCTTCACCAACAGCTTTATTTGGCATCAATCCTCCGCCTAATCGACGACTCAGGTCTTTTTGATTATTTTTGGAGGACGCATTGGCCCTGTATTGCTTAATATGCTCTAATTGAAGAAGGTCAGACGCGCTTTCAGAACCGAAGAAACCTGCAAGGATTCCTTCTAATCGCTGTTGAGTCGTGATTGTTAAATTCACTCTCGAGGATCTATTACCCACACGACGATTCAAACGGGATTTTTTCTTATTCTTCTTGGCGGCCTTCTCTTTGCTCGCACTATTCTTAAATTGAAATAATTTTGCGAGAAATGAAAAAGGATCATTAACTTTCTCTGTCTCTTCTTTTTCCTCTCCATCACTATCGTCCTCATTATCACCAATTCCAGTGTTTTTCTTCTCTTTTTCATCAGGAATAAGAATATTTCTTCCTCCTTTATCTGTTACGTTTGAATTAATGATGGAAGAGGAGGCACTATTGGCAGGATAAGTATTAACATTTGATAAATACTCTTTCCTTTCGACGAAAATATGATTGCGATGAATCATCCATATTGAAACTTCTCGAATTGCTGGGATCGATTGAACGATTTGCCAAAAACAAAAGGACAGAAATCTTTTAGGATTTGTTTTTCCTTTTATAGAAAAAGACTTGATTGTGCGTAAAACATTGTCGATCTTGGTCAGAAAAATATTCTCTGAGAATAATTGAGATGATTTATTAATTATCGGAAGTATACCATGCTCCATAGACTCGATGGTAAAGATCTTTTCATTCGATTCCGTTGTTCGTATAACCTTTTTATCCTGCGAAGTCTGTTTTGTAAGAGTTTTCTTATTTTTATTATTCTCTCCTTGGTTTTGATTGTAGGAAGGTTCGAATTGAAGGTACTCATCAGGAACGGAATAATGATATTCAACCTTAGGAAAGGATGAATTAATGTTTTTAATAATGAGTAAACCCATCATCACTTCATTGAATGCGAGTAAAGGAAGGAAGAGTACTCCATTCGGATACTGCTCTCGGATTTCTCGGAACACATCTTCGAAAAAATGAGAAGAAGTTTGATAAAACTGTTGATAATAATCATTTTGAAATGAGTATTTATATTTCAGCGAGCTATGTTCTGAAGCTGACGTGTTATTGTTGCGGTTAGCGATAGGAATAGTTTGTTTACTTTGGTTTTCATTACTAAATAAAGTTTGAAAGTAATTCCCAGCAAATAATTTATTTAATTCTTCAATAACATCAATATCTTGAGGTAAATCGTTTGGTAGGTGATGCTCCCAATGCGATTTGATAATGGAGATCTCATTATTGTAGTATTGAATAATAATTTGATAACGGCAAATTAAGATAATTTTAGCTATCAAATCATACTTGTCCGACATATTTTGTTGGCTGTAGCGATTACGGTGATTGGGTTGATTTCGATGCCGCGTGGAAATACTTTTCTTTGTCTGTAAAGATATTTCTCCATCCCCGTCAGCATTGTAGTATGTGTCCAAAGTGACTGGAGAAAAATCTACACCATTCTCAGCTAAGAGATAAAGTTTGATTGGACAGTCAGTAGAGGTTTCAAACTCTAACATTGATTGAATTATCATTTCTTCTAACTTCACATGATGATGGGTCGGATGATGAGCCTTGCTATTGGAATGGTTGCTGGCAAGTGAAGCTGATGCCATACCAGAGAATGACTTCATATTATCGTACAATGAAATTAATTGCTTTTGCTTTGCATAACGGAGAAAGAAGATATTCTCCATCTTGCTGAGCATTACCGTTTGTAACTTCTCAAGATATTTAATGTGTTTTCGCGGCAACTGATCCTTGGGGTATCGGGCAACTAGATAAATATGATTCTTTTGATAAAATTGTTGAGCCATTTCTTTCATCGCGAGGAGAGTAGGAGAAAGAGAAGACTCCACATTCGTTGAGGCAGAAAATATTGTATTACTATCTTCATCTCTGTTGCTTTTATTTTCTTCTCCTTCATCTTCATCTTCATCTTCTTCGTCAAGCTTTCCTCCCGGTTTGAAGAGTTGGTTATCAATTTTTAATAAATTTTCATCTTCAAGTGCTTTAACATCATTTTTCTTCAAATCTTTTCGATCTCTTCTAGTTTTACTAGGCATCATATTCAAGCTGCTACTACTTCCAACAATTCCACTACTGCCAACTAAATTCGCACCGCCAGTGAGCAAAGAAGAAGATGCAATCGTACTTATATCTAAAGACATTTGTTGAAGTTGTTGAGCCTGCTGCTGCAGTTGTTGTCTTGTTGGGAACAAAGGAAGGCAAAATACATCCATTTTTGGGCCTTTCAATACCGTTTTTTCGCCTCGCCGAGAAGCCGCGCAGATTTGACCATAATGCAGCTCGGAAATCACCCCGATTTGTTCGAAAGGCGAAGTATGGTAATATTTGTAAATTTGTTGATTAGACTTCTCAACAAGGTTATTTATAACGGATGACGCCATCTGATCTTTTTTCAGTCGCGAAGCTTCTAACTGAGGGTCGTATATCATAATGATAGGCTTCCCCGCAAGAACGGCGCTTGGCCCTGATGATAGTAAAGAAAACTGCTGTGGTATAGACGTTTGCGCTGGACCACTGTCAGAAGCTGTCGTGGAAGATAAATATTGCTGGACAATGCTTTCATACTGATGAAAAACAGGGTAAAACTTTCTTTTATTAATGTGAACTTCCGGAAATTTTCGATATCGGTTAATCATAAGCGAGAGTTCTATTTTATGATTTTTCTGTTGCCTTTTACTTTTTTCCTTCTCACGCTGCTTAGAGAGAGAGAAAATACTACTTCCTCTCTTGGTCGGCAATGTTGGTTCAGATTCGTCACCAATCTTATCATCAAGTTCGTCATTTTCTTGTGTAACAACATCCTTTTTCACTCCTTCTATTCCATTCTTTTCTGTATCCTGAGTTGCTTCCTTTATTTCATCTTTTTGAATTAGTTCAAGATTGAAGATTTCATAATTAGTAGCATGTAGTAATTGACTTGCGGGTAAATAAAACTCCCCAAGACATTCATGATTATTAAAGTAATCGGTCAACCACAACTCCATAGTCACATCTAATCCATTAAGAACATTTTCAGCGACAGCAACTGATTGAGTATGAATCCCGGTATTCGAAGAATCAGCACTAAGTACTGACTCTTTTCTTTTGAGCGGTCCGCCACTATATAAAGAATTCTGGCGACTGCGGCTCAGATTAGAAGTTGCTAATCCAATAATTTGAGTGTAAATAGCATCATAATTGAATAAGAAAGCACATTTTTCGTTGAACTCTGGAGAAGGATTATTGAGAATCAACTTCGTTTGATGGATAATTTTATGTTGAAATTTTATGATAATATAGGAATTAATTTTGCTACTAAATCCAAAAAAAGAGGACATAGACGAAACAGCTCCGCCTTTACCTCGAGTTTTATTCCTACCATCTTTAGATTTGGCGATTTCGTTGATTTTAAAGAGATTAATTTCAATGTAAGTCATAGAAGACAAACCGTTATATTCATTAAAACAATATTTTCGTCTCCTTGTGAAGTTTGAATTCAGCGAAAGACCCGCAGAAGCGGTTTGCTGCTTTTTCTTCGCAAAGGAATTTGAATTATCCTCCCCTTCATCCTCGCCATTCTCATCATCGTCGTGTAAAGGAAGATCAATAATTTTACATTTAATAGCAAGTTTGCCTCGAAAATTTTTAAAGTCGCTTTTAAATCCAGAGATGTTTAAAGTAATTTCGTTGGAAGGTATATTGCTCTCCTGAAAATCTTGACCTTCCTTATTAATTAGCGAATCTTTGGTTCCAACTTGCTTTCCCGAGGTGGCGAACACTGAAGTAGATGCTTCACGATGCATTTCCCCACCAGAGGTACTGTTTGGAGGTAGAAGATAAAGTTGCGGAGATAATTCACATTTCCCCAACAGAACAGAACTCGTAAATTGATTGTAATCATAAACTTCAAAGCGAATATTTGGTAACTCCGAAATGGAATTGAAGTGACGATCTGAGAGGAATAGGCTTTGTTTTGCATCTTTTGATGTGCCTTTTCCATCCGATCCGAGATAATTTATTGATGCACTCTGCTCAATAATATTTGTGTTAAAGAATTCCGTCACCGCCTCTTTGGTTGTCGATATATGCGATGCCGCGGGCTTGCCCTTATCTTTTTTACTCTTACTTCCGCTGTCAGTGACACTATTTCGAGCTTGTGAATCTTTTTCTTCTTGAATATTGAATGATAACTCACGGAGACGAGCCATTTCTTCAGGGTTTATATCGTGCTGATTTTGTTTCGCAGTTAAAAGAGAAAACTCAAAAGATTCATCCCAGATTGGATTCAAGGTATTACTAATTGTTTTGGTCTTTCCTCTTGAAATTTCTTCCTTTCCGACAAATATAACCACAAATGGATCAGAATCATTACTAAAACGATTCGCTGAAGGCAAATCCATCGCCGAATCTATTGTAATAATTAAATGAGGATTTTTCATTTGATTTACTTGAGCAAACATCGCTGAAGTTGGGTCTGAATTCTTCAAAGATCCTCCAATCTTTTCTCCAATCGCATTTGTGGGCAAATTTGTTTTCCTTTCATTTGTAACTCCTCCTTTCTTCCCATCTGCTTTAAAAACTGCTTTACACGTCAGAGAAATCTTCCCGCCAACGAATTTCTGTTTATTAGGCTTCATGTCTTTTCTGGGCTCTAATCCTAGCTCCAGTAAGGTTCCAGAATCAGAACTATTAGCCGATGTAGCAGTGTAAGAGAGCAACTGATCGACCGTGAGCGATACTCTACCTAAAAACTGGCCTTTGTTCCCAACTATCCTCCTATTTGTACCATCGTAGCAGTCAATCATAATGCGATTCTTTGATAAGCCTCCAGAATTAACATTTTTACTTGTTAATGCCAAAGAATCTGCATTAATTGAGATATAAACAGATTCATTCCATTCAGGGGAAACTGAATTTGTTACTATTGCTGTTGTTGCAATGACTTTATCCTGATATAGAATTTGACAAAAAGGGTTAGGAAGCTTTTTATTTTTCAGAATTGATAACTGGTTGGCTTTAATAATTTTCAGCCTGATTCCATCTAAAGCATCAATCTGATAGGATTGTTGGCTCTGACTAAAGTTTTCATCCCATTCCCACTCGTAGCAAAACTCATAGCTCGTACGAGCCGCTCTTTTACTTGCATTAATAATGGGGTAAGAAACCGGAGAAAGAATAACCTTTGTCTCAGTCGCATAATCCTCCGTTTTATTTTGGGACAGGCTTAAATACAGCATCCCAGAACATTCACAAGTAGGCTGAAATCCATCTTCTCCTATCTCATACACCGAAACTATCACCTGATAATCAGATTTAATATAAAGAGTAATATCTGATGGTATACTAAATGTATCATTGCTTGTATCATGTTTAATTGGAAATATTTGTTCCATATTATCATATCGGATACCGCAAACTAAGTTGGTAATTTCTGTAATTTGAACATCTTCGGGATTTGCCTCATCAATACTATCCATTCGTTCTGAAGTTGCATCTTTCACTGACTGCCTTCGAGCTAACATAGATCCTGTTGTGCTATTTTCATCCGCTTCCTCTAATATTTTGTCTAAAATATCTTTTTCATTTTCTTCCTCGTCTGCGTTGGCAAATAACTTCTTTGCTGCCTTCCATACGTTTCCAAAAGAAGACACTTGTGCTGTTCCACTGACTGTAGTTGTATTTGTTGGTTCGGCTTCGGCACTCAAAACTGATGGTGAAGTTCCCCCTAAGATTCCGCCTAAGAAATTCTTAATACTTGAAGTCATGCTTTGTACGGCAGAAGTTCCTGAAATGACACTTTGAGCTTCTTCAATTTTTCTTCGAATGTGAATATTCTTAATTACTACTTTGCGGCCATAAATTTGTTCAGTTTTGGGTTTTTTGGTAACAAGGGAATGTAATCTGTATTCAGCATCAATATTAATCACTTCCAATAAACGGTAGCCGAAAAGAATCTTTTGAACCTCAAACAAAATCATGCAATAACTCCCGATTAAGGATGCATTCCATTGTTTGAAATAATCATGCAGTTTTTCTATTACAATTTTCTCTTTATATTGAAACAGACTTTCTCCGAGAGACATACTCATTTCCTCCAACCATTTTTGAATTTCTTCTATCTCTATATGATGCATAGGTAATTGTTTACCGCCTTGGTGAATTAAAAAGTTTTCGATTTGTAGTAACGAGGTAACTGCATCTTCTGCGCAGATATGAGAAGTAATGCGAGGAAACGGTTGTTGAAGTATATTAGGGTGAAAAAGTAGCAAATTTTGACGGAAAAGGTCTCCTGGATTATGGATCGAAAATGACCTTTGAAAGTTGCGACCGAATGAATTTCCATCCTTTTGAGAATATTCCCTAGGAATACGCACGATTTGACTCGTCTCTGAATTTTTATTCTTGTTATCTTCGGTCAACCGGTTAGAACTGGAAGAAAAGCCAGAGACTTGAATATTCTCATAGAAAAGAGTTGAAAAGTCTTTTGAAATTCGAACCAATCGAATTGCTGAATAAGGAAAGCAAATCGTTAAAATCATTTTTAACATATTCCATAATTTTCTTTCATCATAATGCTGAATTGGTAAAGAGTTCATTTTTTCGACTAATTCTTGGAACAGAATTGAAGCCTTTTCACGCTGCTTCCTTGCTAAGTCTCGCCTCCGCACATGTACTAATGTCGCTGCAATGTCATATTCAATATCCTCCAGAATAGGAATATCGCTCACGGCTAGGCGATCAGAGCGCCTTTCTATAGCAAAGGAAAGTAGATTTCCTGGTAATGTTCCAACAAAATTGGTTTTCTTCTTTGGATTACCAACTGACATACCAATGTCCATAACAGGTAATACCATCCACTGCGGATTGAGGAATGTTTCTTGCGAAGTCGTCAAATTAGTTATCATGCCAAAGCTATTTAAATCTTCCTCAGATATTGCACCAGTTTTAATAGGCTTGTCGATAGTAGCTAAATCTTTACTCTTCTTTGTCTTCTCACGGAAGTCAAGTTTAAGTACTTTAACTAATGAGGTTTCGATCATTCCATTTGATGGTGAATTATTATTATCGTGACCACCCATCAGAGGATAGAGGGTATTATTTTCCGAATCTTCGGCAGGAAAAATCTTAAGTTTTGCTTGTTTAACAGAATGCAAAGACTTTCTCGCAGCGTACCCGAAAAGATCTTCTTCTAAACGATTACTTCCTTGTATAATTACTTTTACTGATCCACTTAGAGCAAACTGATAATCTTGGTCACGCTTTTGATCATTTCTCAGGAAGGCATGCAAAGCTTCTGATGGAGGTTTCACCAAATATTCATAAGGGATTTCTTCTCCGCCTAGCAGGACTTCTTTTCGGTTCCAAGTGTTAACATGATAAATTTCAACTGACACCGAAATCTCTTCGAGAATATCGATATCCAGGTCAGTAGAAAGCCGAGTATAGGTTGGATTGATATTATTTTGTACTAATGCACTCTTTGCAATCGCAATACCATTAATTAAAATAGTAGCTCGTGAGTTAGGAGGAGCGCCATTAATTAAGGGTAAATTATTAGCCGAGGCGATAGTGATGCGACGACGGTAGGAAGTGGGACGAATTATATCGCACGAATTCCAAAAGGGAAATATTGTTTTAAAGCGAATGAACACATTCCCCTTCCACAATAATGAAGCTACGTCAGCATGAAGAGTTAAAGGGAAAGAATATTCCCCGTAAAATAAGTTTAAAAGAACATCAAACGAAAGATGGACTTCACCAATCTTAAATCTGTTTGATGCTCCTAAGGCTGCTGACACAATGGAAGCTTTGGTTTCATTCCAGAATTCAAAATGAAGGGCAGATTTCTGAAAATCAGTCGAAATAGGATAATAAATACTAAATTGATTTCCTTTCCAAGAATATTGATGGAAGAAACCAGGAGAACTGCTAGGAGTAGAAGGAGTATCTCGAGCATTTTGAAATCCTTTGCCCAACATCGAGACTAGCGGGTAAGGGCCATTTAATGATAACATGGGATTATCTCCATATGACACATTTCCGATCGGTTGGACATTGAAACCAGTCGCCAGAGCTTTCATTTGAGGAATGAGACTAATATATGCCACTTCGCACATGAGGATAGGATTCCCAGCAGCGGAGTCAAGGAAATCTTTCCAATTATATTGCAAATCCTTTCGAGAAGAATTTATAAAGCTAGTAAGCATTGGCCCTGGAGAGTTAACATCATCTCCTTCTCTAAATCCTTCATCTACACCAGCAGTCACCGAAAGTTCCATTTCACCTTGTATAAAACGGCGTCGATTAGAATATAATCGATTTTCATCCAGTAAAGGCAAAGAATGTTTCCGACTTAGATTCTGGTGGTTCAATAATAAGTTCGATAGAGAAATGTCTCTTAAAGATACTACACCGAGAAAATCGTCAGGAGATAAAAGTAGACCCCCGCGTTGATTCATTACTTCTAATTGTAGTAATGATTGTGAAATCGTTTCCTCTGGTAATTGAAGATTAAAAGATTGATTTTCCCATTGGGGATTATTTGTTTTAGAAATCAAATAAGATCTTCCGATCTCTCTTTCGTTCAGTCTACAGATCACATAAACATTTAGATTCTGGCCAGATCCATCAACGGGAAACAAATTCTCAATTTTGTGAAGATGAATATTGTATGATTTATGCTGCTTCAAGGAAAATTTTCCACCGCTACCAATAAAAGAACACTTGATTTCAATGGCTGCATCGGCAGGAATGGTAGACGCGGAAACTTGAATTACCTCCGGCAGATAAGGGCAGGGAGTTTTCAATGGCATCCAGCGAGTAACATTTTGATTAGTACCTTCATCAAATACTGACACCAACTCACTTCGAGATAATTTTATGTGACCTAACAATAAATCTTTTTTTCTCTCGTTACTACTTAAGTCTGCGGCAAGAATTGTAGAAGCTTTGCTCTGCCATAATTCAATAGTCAGGTGGCATGCCTTTAAAGCTTCAATATCAGAAATATGGACTGAAAAGCGATCATTCTCCCATATAGGTGACATTGAAGCTTTGCAGATCGAAGTGATACCGATAATACTCGAGTTCCACCTCGCTACGGCGTAAGTGTTCAGTACAGCGCTACCTGCTGGCAACAATGACAGTAATCCACGAGCTCCAAAGATTTGGAGTGAAGCATCTCGTCCTTCAATTCCGTCGATTCCTCTTCTAACTAAAGACAAGTAGCCATGACCTTGAACATTTCTTCCTTCGCTCTGTTTCCTTCTGACATTATCAAATATCAAAGGACGATCAAGATAGAAACATTCCATTTCAGTGTCTTGAAAAATTTGAGTCAATTCTTCAAATAAAAGGATTATGCTCCCCAAATAAGCATGCTTCGACGTATTGGGTGCTGAAGCAGTCCCTGTTGTTGGTCCTCGAGACCCTTGAAAGCAATAAACATCGATAATAATTTGATAATCTTCTTTATTTTCATCCTCGATTACCACAGCAGAAGCAGGGAAGCGGAAAGAAAATGCTTGATTTTCAAACCAAATTGGATTCGAGCTATCATGTACAATACTTGTCTCTCCGAGATGAGAATAACCATATCTAACAGTAGCAAAACAATCAGTCGTATTCACCATCAAACCTAATTTCGCCAAGCCCGAAAATCCTAAAATTACCAATTCTATCTCTTCCACATGATTGGCGTGATTCTCTTGAATGGGAATGGCCGGGTTAAAGTAAATCGAACTCTGAAGGTTAGGAATCTTATTTAACGAGAGGGAAACGGCTGCTTCTTTCCAACCTAAATTACTAACAGCACCAAATTGGAGATCCAAAACCAATGAAATAGTTTGCAACCTTCCTTCTTGAAATAATTCAACTAATTCAGCAGATGATATCATGCTTTTTCCGAGGAGGGTGTCACTAGTGATCTGATTTTTCATAAATACTTGAATAGATAGATTTAACGGCGGCTGAGAAGGAATCGTAGTTTGAAATCTTTCGTTGTCAAAGAGAAACAATACTGTTTCCTTCATCACTGCAGTTTGACCAATTGGAGTTGTCAATGAATCTTGAAACCAATCGAGAGTGGCATAAACATTTACCGGCTTTGCTCCATTCTCCTTTTTAGGGATAACCTTAATAGCATCGAAACGGAGCAGGAATAGAAGTGGAGGAACATCATTACTGATTTGCACAGCTCCATCTTCAGAAAAAGATCTTAAACTAAATTTCTCACTTTGTTCTTCCATTAAGGTCTCCTCGGCACTTGCTGACGACATATGACTCAGTCCTCTTTCCATGAAGGCGCGAGAAAGCTTTATTCGGCCAATATCCCGAGGAACAGAAGGGTTTCCGCCACTTTCATTTTCAGTAATAACTTCTTCCTTCTCCACAAAAGATTTCAATGTAATGTCATATTCACCATTTTCAAAGAGCGCATCTTTCATTTCAGAAAATGGCACAGGGGCAACAGCAAGCGGAACAGACTTTTCAATATTACTTTCTCCAAAAGCATCCTTAGAATAGAATAAAAATTCTAACTCTTCAATTGTACTCATATTCGGAAGTATAACTTCCGTCCTCAATAGCTTGTCTTCGTCGTCGAACCGAAGATTCACCGTTTTGATCTTATTCTTGCCTTTCTTTATTATCATCGTTGAAGGCCTTATAGGAACCATGTGATTCGATTTAGAATTCATCAAAGCTAATTGAATCAAATCAAAGGCCAATAATTTTCCGGATACTAATAAACTTTCCTCAGAATCTAACATCGACAATGAATACTCTTTCATGTCTTCGAGATATTCGCTTTTCCCTCCTCTTACAGATATCTCGGTTAAATTTTCAGCATCGAAGGCAGCGTATGAGTCCAAAATTTGCAAGGGAAAGATCATAGTTTCGAAGGTCTCCTCTCCTTCTCGACACAGCAAATGTCTCGCAGTGTCATCAAAAAGGGAAATAAACGCTATAACTTCTTGCATCTCGTTTAAGACTTCAATTCTAATCTCAAATCCTGACCAATTCGCTCTTAAAGGAATCGCAATAGGAATAAATATTTGATCAAAGTCGACAGTAAAAGATTGATAACCTACAGGGGAGTGATAAAGATTGATCCATTCTTTCCCCTCAAGAATATATTTTCTTAGCGCACGGACATAAATCTTCGGAACGGTATTTAACAAGCTTGATCTTGGTATATTGCTGATTGAACATAATTGGAGATAAGCTGGCTCGGTTAACGACGTCTCATAAAGGGAGGTATCATATTTCAAAGACAGAAATCTGAAGTGAATCGATCCTTGAACAAAGCTATTTTCCTCTTCGGTCATTTCATTACTACGAAGCAATGGACGATGAATAGTTCTATGATGTTCAGGCGAATTAATAATTTCATTAATTTCTTCTTGATTCAGGGTTATTTCACCGAGGAAAGCTCGAGGTTTTGCTGGAAATAAGCTCCATACTCGTAAATACATCTGATGGGGAGCCTGATCTAAATCAGTAAAATCTACAAAAAATCTTTCATTTGAATATTTGGGATTCATAGTCCCTTTCTTAGCTTGAGTAAATCCAATTACTTTACCATCATAAATAATTTCAACGTAAGCATTCGCAGATCCGAAAGCGTCAGTGTTCGCTAACCCTTCCGCTTGAAGAATTTGTACCATGTATTCCATATCGTGTATAGCCTTCCTTGGAGAATTCTTTAGGTCGTTAACTATCGCTCCAAATAATTTCATGCTTGGGTACTGTTCAGCTGAAGCATACACAGCATCGCTATTAAATGGCTCAATGATTTCAAGAGGATACCAAGGAATAAATTCGGTTTCATTTGTAAAGAAATTTTCTAAATCGATTCCTTTTAACTCAACGCGTCCTAGTAAGGTTCGGGTGACTTCATCATAGTCATATACTTTCTGATTTGTTTTATCATCATTCACGGTCTCGCTATTATTTTGATCTGTATTAAGATCCGAAATTTTCTTGGATAGGGACTTTGTGATGTCGAAATCAGTGTTGTAATGAGAAGCAATCTGATAAACCTCTATTATTAGTCTGCATTTCAAAAGTCTCTCTTCTTCGACAAGGTCTTTGGGAACTCTGAAAAAGAATGAATTCTTTTGATCCCAGACTGGATTTTGAGAATGAGGAATCAGCTCAGTAGTACCCAAATGTTCATTATTCCAAAGGAGAAAACATTGACAGTTAGGACGGGTATCCAGGCTGGTGGCGAATTTAATTTTCTCTATAGGAATTCCTTGAGCTGCCAGAACTTTAATGGTGACTGTATAAAAGTCGTACTCATAGATCAAGGAAGAATCCGCATGACCAGTTCTTAATTTAATCATTGCTTTCCCAAGGCTGGGATAAACACTTTCTGGAATTGGTAAATACCGATGTACCATTGCACCCGCCGCGATAGCAGCTTCTTCAAAGGGCAAGGGAAATGGAAATAATGCCCGATACAACTCCACGCCACTAAGTTCGACTTTTCCAAGCACTAATTGTTCTAAAGATTGTTGAACGAAAGAAGATCGATTCGATATCTTCTTGTGAAATTCTAATCTAAAATTACACTGTAGTAGAGATTTATTCGCTGGTAAACGGAACTGTCGGACTTTTCCCACCCATGACCCAGTCGAAGAAAGCTTTAGTTCAATAATTTTCTTATTTTCAAAATATCCGATCATTTGATTCATTTGGCTTTCAAAAAACTGATTTGGAAGATTTATAAACTCAACAAAATCAATAATTTTTAATTCTTTAGTCATTGGGAAGGAAAGCCCTTCCAAAATTTTCGATGCCGACATAATCCGCGCTGACATTAAAACTTGAGGCGAGAAAGAGCGAGTTAAATTTTCTAATTCAAAAGCTTCATCATTATACAGAATTAAATCAAACCAAAGAAATTTCATTAAACCCGATAAAAGAGCTTCCGCTAACAGTATGGATTTTATTGTAACCTTCCCAAGCAATAAAGCATCTGTTGAATTCCCAATCATTCCATATAAATCAAGAGTAAGGACGAAATCAGCCCATTCAGGTCCAGTGGGAATAAGAAGACGAAAATATTCTTCTTTCCAATTTGGTTGTATGGGATCGTACGAAATCGATGTTGAGCCGATCTCTGCATTGTTTAGAAGTACAGTGAAGTACGTACTCATTGAAGCAAATCGCTGCAACAGAACTAAATCACGGATTTGCAGAATTGATATTTCACATTGGATGAAATTATCCAAATTTTTAATTGATTTTTGAATTTGTAAAGGAATCAGGTTACTTGTAGTGGAATGGTCTGAGGTTTTAAGTAAGAACGGAATTTGTTCTTGCTCCACATCTCGGGCAAGAATAATTTTACCATTCAATTGTAGCGATAAATTATTTATAAATGATAAACAATCAACATTCCTTTGAACATTGTGTGAAACTGCCTTCTTTGACTTAAATCCAGCCGCTTGAATCCTCAGATCAACTTCACTTGATGTTAAGTGTGATAGTAAATTAGAAATAGTAAAAGAGATTTTCCCTAAAAGATCATCTTTTGTTTTCAATGAGGTTGACCAAACTTCCAAGTCTAAAGTCACATTATTAGAATCATTTCCTTCAAATATTGCAGGTAATGTTAGGAAAGTATCTAATTCATTCCACTCTAATCTTGTATCTAAACTTGGCGACTTTTCTGTTCGCCCCAAATTTTGGGAATTATAAATAAAAATAATATAAATCTCGTAATCTGAGCTTAATTTGGTAATATTCGTGGAAAATTCTAACTTTAAAGAAGCTGAAGTTAATAAAATCGCAACAGGATGCTGCGCATCTTCTAATTTTGAGATAATTTGAAAATTTGCAACTTCTGCTTCAATAAAGGCCGTGCTGTCTTTAATGGTTGTTTCTACGTTATAGAGAGTGTGTTGATGAGGTAAAAGTTGTGAATGGTAGAAATAATGGAGAGTTAAAAACTTTTGCGAAATCTCTTGATCTCTCTTATGCCCACCACCACCAAGGATACCAGAAGCTCGGAGCGAACCACCCACACTTTTACTACTTCCAGAATTTATCCTCTTAGAGATCACGTCCGATGATGAAGCCGCAATCGGAGTTGAAACAACTGCTGAAGAGTTAGTGGTGAAGATCAACTTAAACAAAATCTTGAAATTATCCGAAGATATTCCTTCTGGAACTCCAATCTTCAAGACTGATAGAATATTGCTCTGAACCCGCGAAGGAGATGAAGAAGAAAAGATCTTTGCTGATTTACTCGAAGTGTAATTCATCGGTCGAACTTCCCCTAAGACATGCCCACGATATATAACGAATAATCGAAAAACACCATTTCCATTTCCGTGTATCGCAGAGTAAGCGTTTATTAAGGCTAACTTCAATTGCAATTCAAAAACTTGCAAATAAATCACCAGTTCTTGTTTAGTTGTTACCTTCGAGTGATATGGACGAAACGATAAATCCACTACACGATTTGCGAATGGTAAATATTCTAACAAGACTTTACGCACAGCAATGATCGCCTCATTAAAATTAGCAGCTTTCCTTCGAATGTCCTTTAATTGTTCTCTGACATCGTCTGAACGGAATTTCCTGATAACTTTACCAAGCGATAAACCAACAGTTCCATAAAAGCTCATTAAATCATCAAGTTGTCCTGTAGTATCAGCCATCACTTCACCAGCGGAATTATCCACTCCTAAAACACCAAAAACTGTATCTATATCAGCGACGATTGGAACAACAACAAATGGGTACTGGAAACTCTGCTTTTCACCAAAATGATATAATTGATTCGCTAAAGGGGTTCCAGCCAACACACAATATGGACGATCTTTATCAATTGCGAGAAAAGATACACTTTGTTCCGCTGACCGAACTAAGATCTTTCCAGCCATTTCAGAACCATGAGAAGCTAAAATGTATTTGATTTGGTTTGCATGCATTCCCACAACCCCGACATATAAATTTGCCGCATGATAAACTTTCCATATTCTTTCACAAAACTTTTGAAAGAAATATTGACGTTGTTGAGGGCTAAATATTGATAAGGAAGAGGAAGGTGGGAAAGCAGCAGTTGAGAAAGACGATGCTATTGAAGTTGATGAGGGTGCCGCAGAGGAATTGCTACTTATCCATTGATTGCATAACTGTCGAATATCCTTCAACGCACGCGCACGATACTCTCCTGATGCTTTATGAGTAATAATATTATGCAGCAATCCCGTTAATGTCTTTTGAAAGGCATTAAAAAATTCATAATCGACATCTAAGATAGGCGCATTACAACTAATTCCAATAACGTATATTCTACTTTCCAGTTCTGCTTCATTATCGGACTTGACAATGCATAATAATATGGCTCCTTTCATCCCGACGCGTTGCAGCAACTTCTTTCCAGCTCTCTTTAAATCAAAATTTTTCATTTTATTTGAAACTTCTGCGGATAATTGTCCTTTGCTATCAAGTAATATCATATTTGTATTCCCAGCTCCAGCATCTTTCCCGACCTTGCTGCTGCTGGTACTGTTATTGGTGAGGTACTCATAGATAATCATACCAGTTATGTAACAAGAACAAGTAAAAATAACCTCCAAAGCAGAAGTAAATAAATCTTTGAGCTCGGAGTTCTGATTTTTCGCGACCGTGTACATTGATTGCAAAGCGTTCTTCTTCAACTTGACGTCAACAGCGGAGCCTAATAATCGCCCCAACTGTTCCAAAAAGGTTTGTAAATCTTCATCAACTGCATAAGTAATGACGCTGTTTGCATCTGTGGAGATCGATTGCTTCGCATTTTTAATATTATTACCACCCTTCCCTGTTTTAGAGGCCGCCGAGGAAGTGGAGGCAGAGGTGGGCAAAAGAGAAGTATCGATTAAGCATTCGTAATCGATGTTATCCACTCCTAATACTCCGATGCATTTATTACGGTTTCGCACTGGCACTACAATAAAAGGAAGTTTAGCTTTAGGAAATAATTTTATTCGAAATGCCATATTTAATGGAATGATTCGAGAAATATCAACACCGGGTTCAACCTTTTGATCAAAATCGTAAATAACATCATATTTCTCATGACCACGATGAGTTAATAGCTTTCCCATATACTGCTTTTTCCCGTATAATATTCCAATCGTACATCCTTCACTCAATTGTTTCTTTTTATCTAAATCAGCTTGATTAAAAATTAATGTTTTCCCTGTATCAATTACATCAAAGGAAATTCCTCCATCATTCCCACGCTTTAATGACTTTCCGAGCATTTTACTACTCTCGTTACACGCAAGGTAGTCTAATTGAGTCGCACCACTTTTCAAAATTCCAATGTAGATATCAGCACGTAGCCATTTCTGAGGAATGTTCGAAAGAAATATATCATAGATTTCTTTCAAAGATAAATTGCGATTTTCTAAAAGTATTCCTTCCAACTGTTTGATCGTCTCTCGAAATCCTTTTTTTCTTTGCTCTAAATGCCAAATAAACGATATTTTCGATTCGATCTGTTTTGTAGCACCAAGGAAGACGTCGTGATCAAATGGGAGTAATTCTTCTGGGGGTGAAAGAAATGCGGAATTTGGTCTATTTGCAGGACTTGAAGGAGTCGAAGAAATTTGATTCGTTGGACTTTTAGCATAGGAATTGAGAAATAGTTTTTTCTGGAATATAAAGAAGAAACGGCTATAATCAGACGATTTCGCCCATTGAAACTTTTCAGGAACTCGTAATTCAATGCCAGCCCAGATAGAATTGCTTTGTCGGTCAACTTTAGTGAATACACGACCATCATCAATATTTTGTGGGTTTTCGCTTTTAAATCTCCTTTTCTTATTTGCTGCCGCTTCTTCTTCCTTAATCATCTGCTGTGCTATATCGAACGCAGATAAAGAAAAAGAAGCATTGATACTTGCATTACTCATGGCTTCTTTTGCTGAAGCACCGATTGGGGAATGATTTACTAAAGTCTTCATCTCGTTAAAACGATAATTAAATCCAATAAATACAATCTCTTTAATATCTGTAATAATGTTTGGAATAGACTGTAAAATCATTTCAACGATTCCAACGGCATTTAGTTGAAGAATTCTCAATTTTCGACTTAATTGATGCAAAAAGATTTCGGTCTTTCTCGTTTCTAAAAAAGATCCAGCCTTTAATGAATAATCATATAGGCGCTCCGACACTACGTCATCAAGGATTGTGATTGAGCCCAAAGACTGTGGAGTCTCTTGATAAATATTTAGTAATTCTCCTGCGGTTAATTCAGAATCTGTTTTTCCATCCTCCCAAAGGATATTAAAGCGGGGTCCGCCGAAGAAGGGGATTCCGTTCTTACTATAAACCACTTCAGAAATTCGACCACTCATAACCATTGAGCTATTCGGTTGATCGATTTTTGCATAGTTTGCAACTTTTTCTAGCTTCCAGAATCTTGCTTGTTGAACATAAGTATAATCTTGCCGATTCAGCATATTTCTGACAGCGTCTACGGGTCGTCGACATTGTAAAGCATTTGATAGTTCGGTAGTTAGCAATCCGTGAATCTCTAAAACGCCATGAACTAATGTTGGCCCGATTAAAGGTACAAATACTGGAGTATTTTGAGAATGATCGACCTATTAAAGAGATCATGAGAGAAATTCAAAAATTTTTAGATGGAATTACTTCAACGACTATTTCTCTCTTCTCAATAGCTTTAAAACATCCAGAATCTCCGTTTTGAACCTTGCGTGTGTAGGCTTTATCTCCATAAAATTCGACGATTTTAGGATTTTGATCATTGATTACGGCAACTTCGACTTTGCTACCAAATAGAGCTAACTGTAGAGTATGTTGACTCAAAACTCTACAAAAGAAATTTATAAACATTACCTCCAATGATGATTGTATTGTATCTAAGACAATTTCAACAGTTGTAATCTCCTTTAATTGTGCTAGTTTCGTGAGATTATAACTTGCTCTTTCAAAATTATGTTCAGTAATCAGATGTCTCTCTAACTCTACATTATAAATAGTTTCTGTCTGTTTATTCTTCTTCACAGTTCTCCTCTCTGCTTCTCGATTCATTTCTTCACTTGGAGATACCTTCACTCAAAGCAATCCAAATACAAAAAACATGAAAACCAGAAACGGCGAAGAGCCGGTCTATTTATGCCGGGGTAAAGTCTTCTCTCCAAGATTTTTGTCTCTTGTTTGTTTCGTCAAAAAAGAAGTTGAATTAGCAAGTTCAGTTTCCACTTTTTTAGTTTCAACAAGGATTCAAAGATTTAACCATGCTATCGTCTACTGTAATTACTTCAGGTGAGGCTCAACTTTGTAGGAAAAGAGTTTTTAGAGAATATGAAATGATTATGGAAAGTCCTCTTCCAAATGTTTATATAGCTAAAGAAGAACAAAACCATTTAAATTGGTACTGTTTAATTCATGGACTTGAGGAACCTTATACAGGAGGTGAATATTTGTTTTTAATTCAGCTATCCCCGCGATATCCGCTTGCCCCGCCAGACTTTTATATGCTTACACCGAATGGACGATTTGAGGTGAATAAAAAGCTTTGTTTCTCTAATTCTTCGTATCATGGTGAAACATGGTCACCTATCTGGAATATTAGAACGATTGTTCTGGGATTCTTATCATTTTTTCTCGAGGACGATTCGAAAGGTGTTGGTCATCTTAGCACGACAAAAGAGGCGAAATTAGAGTTTGCAAGAACATCGAAGAGTTTCAATGAGGTCAATATGGCTTCGAAGTTAGAAATAATTAGGGTTCAAAACCATCTTGTTTAAATGTTTTCTCCCTTGTGGGTGAAGTGAATAGAAACTCCACTGTTCAAACAAAAGTTTGCACATTCCAACTTTCTTAATTTAAATAATATTTTTGTGCAATATCTTACCTTGACATCTTTCTGTTACCTCTGACTATGCTGTTCTCGAGAAAAGCACAGCAGCGAGAGAACATGCAAGGTTCTCATTAAAATAAATTTCAGAGTTAAAGAAATCGAGATTTTCAATTCTCGAGAAATTAAAAGGCTCATTCGCCATCAATTTTAATTCTGCATTTGTTAACTATGTCCACGACTAGTTTCTTCACCCTATTCGAATCTGCCTCAGGTTGGGCTCTGTTCAGCATCTTGGAAGCTGAAGAGATCGGAGCTTTATTGGCTGATGTGCAAAATGGTCTTCAAGATTTTGCCAAGTTCCAGAGGATTGTGAAGCTCATTGCATTCCATCCATTCGACTCTGCTGAGAATGCTTTGGAGAACTTAAATGCTATCACTGAGCACGAGCTTACCCCTGACTTAAAGAATTTCTTGGAGTCTAACGTCCCAAAAGGAAAGAAGAGCAAGACTGCTCCTTTGGGTGTTGTGGATTCAACCTTAGCTACTGCTATCCAAGAAAACTTGAGCATTCCTTGCCGTTCTGATGAGACTATCCGTGAGATTGCTAGAGGTCTTCGTTACCATTTCACCAAGTTTGTGAAGCCCTTGGCATCTGGCCTTTTGGAGCAATCTCAGTTAGGTTTAGGTCATGCTTATTCTCGTACTAAAGTAAGTCTCTCCATTCATTTTATTACCTATTTTCCACATGCTTTGTGTGTTTTTCTTGCTGATGAGATTGAAATTCATTATTTTTTTTGAATCTTTTGATCATGAAATATATTCAATTTACCTTCACTTTGACCTGAAAGAAATACACACATCGCACTTCATTCCTCTCTTTACTCCTTCTTCGAACATCTTCTTACCTTTTTTTTTTCTTTTCTTTCCTTTAGGTTAAGTTCAATCCAGGTCGTGCTGATACTATGATTATTCAAGCAATTGCTTTATTAGATCAATTAGATAAAGATATTAATACCTTTGCTATGAGAGTTCGTGAATGGTATTCATGGCATTTCCCCGAATTAAAACAAATTGTTTCAGACAATTTCATTTTTGCACGTTGTGCTTCATATATTAAGGATAAATCCAAGCTAAAAGAAGAAGATTTACCTGGATTACAAGAAATTGTTGGCGATGAAGAAATTGCCCAACGTATTTTTAAAGCGACCAAATCATCTATGGGTATGGATACATCAGAACAAGATATGTTAAACATTATTATTTTCACTGATCGTATGATTTCACTTGCATTATATCGTAAAGAATTATATTCTTATCTTGAAGATAAAATGTCTATGGTCGCACCAAATTTAAGTACTTTAATTGGTGATACTGTTGCTGCCAGATTAATTCAAAAAGCTGGTTCTTTAACTTCATTGGCTAAATGCCCTGCATCAACTGTGCAAATTTTAGGTGCAGAGAAAGCTTTATTTCGTGCATTAAAGACAAAAGGAAATACACCCAAGTATGGTTTAATCTATCATTCTACCTTCATTGGTCGTGCATCAGCAAAGAATAAAGGTAGAATTTCCAGATATTTAGCTAATAAATGTTCGATCGCTGCTCGTATTGATTCATTTATTGATGAGCCAACCAAGGCTTATGGTGAACAACTTAGAGATCAGGTGGAAGAACGTCTGAAATTTTATGATACTGGTGATACTCCTCGCAAGAACATTGATGTCATGACTGCAGTCTCTCAATCATTGCAAAGAACAGTAGATAAATCCGAAAAGAAGGACAAGAAAGAGAAGAAGGCCAAGAAGGACAAGAAGAAGGATGACGATGAGGAAGAGGTGGTGGTTCCTCCTCCTGCACCTGTCGAGGAAGACGAGAGTGGAGAGAAGAAGAAAAAGAAGAAGAAGAGAAGTCATGAGGAGATTGAAGAAACTCCTGCCCCAGTTGTAGAAGAAACTCATGATGACAGCGGCGAGAAGAAGAAAAAGAAGAAGAAGAAGGTAAGAGTGACACATTTGTTTATTTTGATTCTCATTTTCACCTTTGTGTTTCTTTTTTCCATAGGATTAATTCATGATTAAACGCAATTAAATCCGATTAATAATTGTTTCTATTATTAGTTACAGATGAAAGTGTATAGTAAAGATTATTTCCCATGTTTCTTTATTCTTCATCGACAAATCTCTTCTTATCTTCCTTTCACATAACTCATATTCACCCAACCTGTAATGATTCCTAAACGCCAAATGCTCAATACAAAATAAAGCCTCCTAAACTAACAATTTATTTGTTAAATGTTCTTTCTCTTTTATTTCTTTGTTTTCCTTCGAGTAGACCGAGTCTCTACCTCAGCTCTCTCCTCCTCTTCCTCATCGATCTTTTGCTTCCTCTTGGTTCCCTTAGCTGGTTTGCTGTCTTCGATAGATGTTTCATTTTCTAATGGTTGCGTATCCCGGCGAGTGATATCCTCAGCAGCAGAAACAGGGTTTTTCTTTCGAATTTCAGTTTCTATGATTTGCACTTGATCAGCTGTGATGGGCATTACAGAAAGGCGATTCCCTCTGGCAGTGAGCCTGCATTCACCTAGCGGAAGTTCTTTGATCTCAGTGAGTGTTAAGGGCTGGGTATAGACTTCATCAATCCTAACATCGATTGAAGTCCAAGGATTCTTGTCAGCAGTCGCCTTCGCATCAAAATACTTGGAAGACCTCTCTAGTGCGGTTGGATCTGGGTAACCTGCCTTATGCACAATCATCGATCCGTAGATTCCTGGTTCAGCACAGTTGGAATGATAGAAATATAATTTCTCGCCAACAGTCATCTCTCGTAGAAAGTTTCTAGCTTGATAATTTCTAACTCCATCCCATCGCCCAATCACTTGCTCTGCAAGAGTACGAATGGAATATTCACTAGGCTCAGATTTTAAGATCCAACCACCTTTCATGGCGAGAGAATGGAGCAATATTGAGGTTAAGCGAAACACTTTCGAACAATCGTGGAAAAGAAGGAATGTTTACGTTACGTAATTTTACATCGTGTTGCCGTTGATCGGTTTACACCGAATCTGAAGCTCGATGTCGTCGTGGATGTCTCTCGAAGAGCCAAAATCGCTCCCATCGCCCAAGTTAAGGTGCATATTGAATTCTCTTCATTCAGCAACGGAGTTCGGCCTGATGGTTCGAGTGAGTTCAATATAACGATTTCCTGAAATGAAGCAATCCAACCCCTTATGAATGGTCCTCGTGCGCACTGGCTGTTTTCTGTTGTGGAAAATCGTGTCAGTTCTTCGTTTGAATTCCATGGATTTTTCTCAAATAAGACGATTTCGACGTTATTTCCGTCAAGAACCTTCTATGAATCACAATAGCATTTGTTCATATTGTAGAGAAACCCCTTCATCTCAAACAAATAACCCCTTCTATGCTGGGTTATTTGTTTTAAGGTCGCAAAGTTGTGGAATCCTGCCTTATTGCGCATAATGTTGTAGATTCTTGGTTTTTAGTAGCATCCCCCCAAAAATGATCGATAAATATGGAAAATCCTTTAAGTGTCTCCAATGCTTTCTGAAACGAACTCTCGAAGGAGAAATGTTAATCAACTTTATTTATTTACAAGAGACGAAAGTCAAAATTCAAAGAAAAATAATTGTTTAAGAAATCTATTCAAGGAAGAGTATGTACAAATCCAAAATGACCTAATTATGTTGTAAGTGAGATGATAAAGGAGCATTGAAATGAGTTGATCTACTCATATTATCTTCATCTTCCCAACTCTTTCCCTCTTCTCGGCGAGCTGTGGACCGATGACAAATGACATTCTCTGACAAGGTTCCCCATTCGAACTTCACCTCTTCATTTTGAATAAATCCGTGATGACCATCAGTCTTTCCAATTGTGTTCAGAAAATGTTCTTCATAGATAGAACGAAGGTATTTTCCATCGTGATGAGCAAGCCTCACATGAATTGAATTAATGTTATCTCTTCGAACTTCTCCATGAATCCTGTTCTCTTTACAACGGGCTTGAACATTCTCACGATTGAAAGTGATTGACCAAGAGACGATATCGAATTCAATGACAGCATATCGAGGAACAAGTAGAACACGAGCCCTGTCTGGTACATAGCAATGAGCTTCGGTGACGTGATAGACTGGATTGTCATGACCAATGTCAACTCGTAATGTAAAGTGAGGAAAGAATTCGTTGATACCGAAGAGACGACAAGAAGAATCACGCAACTCGGAGAATGCTCATATCTTTCAAGAAACGATTCATAATCCATCCAAGTTGAAACAAAGATAACTCATGAGAATCAATAATATTAATCAAATAATGAAGAAAGAGATACCTGATTGCGAGCAAACTGCGTTTTTCAAAGCGGATAATTCATCCAATGTTAAACCACAGTCATTTTCAATTCTAGTACATAAACCATCGTTCCTATCTTTAGGGAGACTCCCATACTGGATATGCCCCACCTACTTATCTTTGCCAGATTGAAGAGAGTGAACTCACGGTTGCTCACTGCGTCTAATGGTGAAGTCCGTGAATTTTTCGTGAATACCATACTCCTAATTTTCTTATCTAACCCTTGGCACTGCGTCACGAATAGACACAGCCCTCTCAAAATGAGCATTCCGGTACTTCCATCATTTGTCGGTAGAGTCATACCGATAGAGGGTTGATTGAATTTGAAATTTGAATCATTCTCACCAATTATGATAGCGTCAAGACCTGTACCACTGAATCAATCTCAGAAGGCTCCTTCTGTCGGATCTAAAGTGCAATTGAATCAAGGAAATAAGCTGGTTGCAGTTCCATCTAAAACAACCGGTCCTGCCTCTAAGAATGATATGGTCGATTTGAGTAGTGATGATGATAGTGAGGCAGAATCAGTAAATCGAAAGAGATCCGCAGAAGAGAAAAACGATAAAGACAATAACGAACCTGTTGAACAATTATTAAAGACTAAAAAGGCTCGATCGAGGCCTTTTTCTGACGATCTTCTTGTTAGCCCGAATGGATTAGAGAAGATTTACTTTGAATTCCCTCTCTATTATAAATATTCCGCGGGTCGCCATGGAACCTCCACTACTGCCGAAGGAGATTTCCTCAAACGCATTCTCACGGGATACAAGGAATGGGCTTTCCAACTTCATCCTGGCGTGTCTTTCACTGACGCGGTAGGGAAGTGTGAAGTGCTTGGTTCGAAATCTCGAGTTAGGAATTATATGATGAAAATGAGAGACAAAGAAAGGGATCGCTATATGGTAAGATTTCGTTTTTTGATTTTCTCTCGTTCTAATTATCCGGTCATTTCCGTCTCATAAAGAATGATGTGCTCCTCCCTATTGCGAGAAAACAAGCAGAGTTTATAGAATTTGAAAGCCGTAAAGCAAAATTATTGGAAGAACAAAAAAGAAAAGAAGCAGAGAAGGCTGCTGCTGCTGCCGCCGCTGCTGCGTCCCTCAAATCCATGTCTCGTTTAGGAAGTCCCAATCATTTTGATGAGTTCGAAGATTTACCTTCAAATGCCAAAAATACTCGTATGAATCAAGAGGAAGATGATGAATGGGATATCTTTGACGAGAAGCTTAAAAGGAAACCTATTACCGTCGAACTTCCAACTCAAATCGACGAAATACCAGACGAATTGCTTCTATCAATCGAAAATGATGCATTCGTTACTCAAGATGTAAATTATACAGCAGCACAAGCAGAGGAAAACATTCAGAAAGATTCAGAACCCTTGCAAGATGACGAGTTGATTATAGAAAAAACACAAACTCAACAAGAAGTAGAAGAAGAAGATATCTTCGGTGAGGATTCCGATGACGACCTTGCTCTAAGCCAAAAGCCTATCCTACCTACTCAATCGAAAATAGAGAGCACAGATCCCCAGGTTAGTATGTCAGAGGAAGCCGAAACCTATCCACAGGATGAGTTTTAAACATCACGATAAACTGTCTTTCTTCCAAATGCCAATGTAAATTATTTCAGGCTGCAATATTCACTGATGAAATAATATAGTCATTTAAAAATAATCGCCATTCTACTGAATAGTTCACTTCCCTCAGACCTAACGCCTTGAAGTCATTTAATAGGAAGTTAATTCTAGCAGAGCCATCCATCGCTGGGAAAACTTCAACTTCCTGAAAACCAACGTATCTTTTGACTATGGGATGAATTGCTTTATAGATTGACTCCTTTATCGAGAATCTTAGCATAATATCTGCTTCTTTTGAAAGGGTGGGAAGGAGAAGTTCTTTATCCACGTCACTTCTTTCATTCTCTGTGAGGATTCGTCGCTGAAACTGGAATGCACTTTTATGAGAGGTCTTCTCTATATCAATCCCTACAAAATGAAACTGATGGTCAGAGGGAAGTGTAGATTTCCTTTGGGTAATTGCAGCCACATAGTTATTCTTATGCGAGATAGAGCCAATGATGTCATTTGGAAGAATAGGAGCACCAAACTCATTTTTGAGAACAGAAGGATAAAGAACAGGTTGCGTATATTTTGGAAGATGCTTTTGAAGAGAGTGTTTGAGAGCGATTCTCCCAGCAAGAAAGATGCTGAAGCGCTTGTGAGAATAATCGCCACTTTTACAATAGTTTAACTCTTCGTTAGTAATTTGAGGGAATTGAGCACGATTATAATGAAAATCGTCATATGAAAGCTCTGACGGAAATTTCAGGAGGACAGTATAGCCATGCCTTCCAGTATTTTCTTCTATGATTGGAAAACGTTCATTAAGTTGAAATAAACTATTCGACTCATTTGGAATGGAGGATATTGTTGAGCAAATACTCGAAGATCTTCGTATAGCTTTGGGAAATCGACGAAAACAGGAAGGATGAACTTGATACATGGTAATAAATGCGACAAGTAAAACGAGCAAATTCATCACACAATGTAATATTACAGCGTTAAATAACGGAGCCACAAAGCGTCTTTTACGGATTAGTTATAGTCTTTGAGAACAATGAACAAGGAAAGAATAATGATAGCGTTAAAAATATTCTTCTCCTTTTTATGGTTCTGTTTGATTCGGGTTTATGGTGGAAGTGAGCACAATAATGGAGATCATCTCATACGAGACCAACTGAAAAGAAGACACGGAATTCTGAAGCAACTCGCTCAGACCGCTCTAACCGACCAACCCGCAGCGTATCGACCACCACACTGTCCACAAGAACGTTTGATAATTACCGAATATGCTTTTGGACGATCAGGCAATAATCTTATAGAGTTCACTCATGGTCTTTGGCTCGGGCGGCGACTAAACGCCACTTTAGTTGTTCCGAGCTGGCTCCAAGGAATATTCGCCCCCTTCGACACAACTTTCCTTCAATCCATCTATTGTTATACTTTAGATGTTAATATCCCTAAAGGTGTCAAGGTTTACGAGATGACGTCGGAGAACTCGTTTTTCCTCTTCCAGCTAAAGAAAGAGTTCGCACAACCTCAATACATACCAGAGATCATGAACTTCCACTACGAAGAACAAAACCAAGCAGCTTCACCTTCATCAGATACTATCCAATTCTCTCCGTCATCGTCTTCTTCCTCTTTCCTCAATGAGCTGTCCCGACACTTCATTCAAGTGTATGCGGGACTATGGTGTTGTCCTCATAAGAAACTATCGCTCATTGCAGAGTTTATGATTGAGTACTTTATGAAAGGCTCATTAGGATATGCTGCAGTTCATAAGAGACAGTTTGAAGGTGGTTGTTCGAAGGTTCTGAGTCAAGTGACAACGATAACAGATTATCCGAGCAAAGAGATCCCTCTCAATCACCCAGACTGGGCTAGCCATCCTTTACATAAAGTTCATCCAATTTGTGAAATGTCAGCATCATTTATTCGGGAAACATTGTCATTAAATCATCGCCAATCGAATCTATCGAATGTTTTCATCGCTTATGACGGTCACGGTGACATCTCTCATCATGAACAAGAAGGTGCTGTCTTCCTACATTACTTCACTCATATTCTTACTAACCCTCCCAACTCTCCTCTTCCTTCCCCTGCTTCCAATTACCATAGTTTCAATATTCCACCTCATTTACATAGTAAACTTGTGAGTAGTATTGATTCTTCCTTTGTGAAGGAGATGTCAAAATATGTTGATATGCTGATAGCGATTCATTCAGAGTTTTTCATATTAAATCCTCGAAGTACATTTTCTTTCCAAATTTATGTGATTCGAGCTTGTTTAGGACTTCAAAGTGTTCCTGTGATTCGAAATAATGATTTTTATATGCAGAAAGTGCCTGACGAGTTGAAAAAGAATGATCGAAATATATGGGTCTCTTGGATGTCTGTCGTACATGCTGTTGCGAATATTGTTTCATAGTAGTTGTTTTTTTACGGTTCAATTCATGTTTGAGTAGAGTTATTGAAGTTGTGCCTTTGCTTCTTCGCAATTCGATTGAGATGGAGTCAGTGAGATGATGGGAGGAAGTCGAAGTATTGAATTCGAAGGAAATGACAAATTGCCACCCTCATATGACAAAGAAAGTTTTAATTAGAAAGATAATAGTGTTTATTGATAAATAGGACGCTTCCTTTGTTTCATTATTGTTTGATAAGGTCTTATTTTATTATTAAAGGGAAGAAGCGTCACTTTGATTCTTCTTTTCTAATCATATT
The DNA here is from genome assembly GCA_015145745.1 of Poterioochromonas sp. DS. Lineage (NCBI taxonomy): Eukaryota > Synurophyceae > Ochromonadales > Ochromonadaceae > Poterioochromonas > Poterioochromonas sp. DS. The sequence continues at coordinate 64,009 of VKHI01000039.1, forward strand.
ACAGAGCTATAGCTTCGTTGGGTGGAAGAAAAGGAACGAAAGAATGCTGAGAAGAAAGCAACGGAGATTCAATCATTACTACAGCAACACTTCAAACCTTACTGTAAGAGTTAGAGTGCAAATTTTCACACAACCAAAAACTTCGAAGGAAAACTCTTGACTTTCCTGAGAGTTGTAAATTTGATTGCCAGAGTGGTCAAGTTTGTACCTTCTTCTTATTCGTTCTTCTTATCAATCTGACTTCACTTCAAATACAGTTCGTTCATTATCATAACCTGATAATAGTTTCTTTCTTATTTCTTGTAAATCAAATAATAATTCTTTCATAATTTGTAATTTTTCTGGTGATAATTGAATCATTTGTTTGGATTGAATATCTTCTTTCCCTATCATACCATTCTCTTGAATATATCTGATACCTGATTCTAAGAATTGTTCAAATATTTCCATCTTCTCAATCGATGGAAGAGATTTCTTCATTTGATTCACTCGATCCTTGTTAAGTGTGATTTAGAATGAAAGAATAAGAGGTAACAAAGATGATCTTACCTCACTAAAAGGAAGATTAATTAATTCTCCTAACAACTTCATTTCAAATGATGAAGAATATTTTAGTTCTGCTTTTAATCTTCTTTCAATTAATAATAATATTTTTAGAACTTTATTCTTTGCGGTTAGTTCTTCAATCTCCTCTTGTATAGGAGAGGTTGAGGAGGTTGTTTTCGAGTAATCTGCGAGTTGCTGCAGAGTTTCTTCGATTCTTTCTAGAGATAACTGTCTTTCCTTCTCTTTAAGCTGCACTCTATTTGTATCAGAAGTTGAGCCTGATGTTTGTTGACTTGAGGAGTCTGCCTTGCTGTTGTTCTGGTAGAGTGTGGCGACAGGAGAAGAGTCAAGCACAGCATTTAACTTCATCTGCTCTGAGCTAATCAATTGACTCAAATACGACAGAAGAAATTGATCAATTTCTTTACTAAAAAAAGAAAGGGAAACATTAGTTGGTATAAGAGATAAGAAGTCTATTTTTTCTCTTACGTGGCGGCAAGGCGATTGACTGCTGTGTCGACTTGTCCGATCTCAGCACCAGCTAGAAGATAATTGATCTTCAGTCTTGCTCTAGACTTCTTTTCACTAAAGATAAATCCTTGAAGAAAAGAGTTTACTCGTTTTAATGATAATAATTCCTGTCTAGCTATAGTTCTAATGGTTGATGTCTCGTTATTATTACCTGCACTGACATCATCGGCGGGAATCTGTTTTTGACATTCAGAAAAACGATACGACATAATCGCATCATATACTCCTTCTTTACATAAATATTCCGATTTATCTAGGAGGATTTGTGGGTTAATGGATTGCAGTCCACCTGGTCTAGTGCTGGCGACTGACTGCGATGATCTTTTACTTGAAGGAATAGATGGCGACGATAACGAGGAAGATTTTTTGATCTCTTCAAGGCTATGTTGATATTTTCGATCAACTTCCAATAGATACTCGATAATAGTATGTATTTCTCGTATGGCGTCTCTCACCCATGAACTAGAATTAACAACTTCTCCAGCCATTGGCTCTGATGATTCTTCGTTTTCTATTGGCATATTAGGGTCTTCCATTTGACTAAAAACATTGACCATACTATTTCCACTTCCTATATCGCTATTCTTGGAAATTTCCTCTTTCGAAGTCGTAAAAGGAGTTCGACCACTCACATGATTGACACTTGCAAAGTGTTTCCTCCGCAACGGACAAATTCCAACAAATCTATTCCCCCGAAAACTTTCATAGGACTTCAGAAGACACCCTAACAAGACGATCCATAAACTGAAGGACTGAATCATCATATTTTTGTGTTGCTGGTGCGTTTGTCCTCACTTTCGATAGAAGAGAACTTTTCTTATCTTTTTAATTGGCTTTACAGTTCATCTTTCCCATGATAGTCTTTCATCATTTGTAATTTAAGAATTAAGAAATAAAAGATTGAATAGCTATACACTACTTACATATATAGTCTAATGTTGTGATGTATTATTATTTCACTTCACAACTATTTTGTCGTTGTTCTGAATGATCAGAAATTGAATCATGGAAACTCTGGTCTAAACTATTTAAATCGTCATCATCTTCTATATTTAATAAATATTTCTCTAAACTTTCATCATCAAACCTTTCTAACTCGATTTCATCCTCTCCTTCATGCTCTTCTTCGCCTTCAGCGATTTCATCACTTAAATGACCTTCTGCTTCGGAGTCGTCTGGATGCTCTAATAAGAGCTTTCTAGTGTGTTCATTGATATGCTTTAAAGCCTCAGATGTTGTCTCATGAAGAGCATCAGAGATTTGGGTAATATGATCGACTTCATCTTCTTTCACGATATTTTCTCCTCCTCTCACCCCATCATTCGTCGTATTATTCTCAAGATTCTTCGCACTTTCTTGTCCTTGTTTCTCTCGTAATTCAACAATTTGTTTCATCACAGTATTCGCTTCAAGTGCAATTTTATGCATTTTTTCTAATTTCTCTAAGGATGAATGATAACGAACACTAAATACTTCAATATAGAAGGAAGCACCATTAAACATCGAAGAAAAGAAAATTAATCCAATATATAATAAATGCCCACGAGAAGAATTAAATATGAAATAAGAAGGTAATAAAGATAATACTGTAATGAAAAATTGTGACGCAACAAAGACTAATTTCGTTTTCATTGAAGTTGAATCATAATCTTCAGTTTTATGGAAGATTCCAATCTTTTGTAGGAAAGAAAGAACTTTCCTTGCTAATGGATTCTTAGTATCTTTACTCATCCATCTTAATGATGTTAATAAATCAGGATTTTTATTAAATTTCTCTAAATCAAGTACTTCAGTCTTATAGATATAGATAATCTGCCAGAAGAGATAAAAGAGTATTGCTAGAGCATAATCCTTTATTGTTAAATTACATAATAAAGTTGTTGAAGGATCACAAACATGTATTGAACCATTAATTAATGCAGAATTATTATACCATCTTAATGTATAATATAACATACAAGGTAGAATATGAATATAAACAGAAACAATCTTATCATAATCATGGAAAACTAAAGAATTTCTCCAAATTAATATTGCTACAGGTAATGTACCAGTTGCATGAATAAAACATATTTTAAAGAAAATGGATGAAGAACGTAAAAAAAATAGATTTAATAAAGTTGATAAATTAATGAAATAACAAAAATCAATTAAAAAATAATGCCAATTTAATGAACGAAAATGATAAAATCTTGATAATAATATAATTGGTATTACAAACGAATACCAGATTGAAAAATATTCTGGTATATTTAATAAAAAATATTGACATATTAATATATTTAATACACCAAATGTGAATGCTAATTTATCAAAGAATTTAATATAATTTGGTTGTTCTTCTTTTTCACGTAAATGATCTCGTATACGTTTTCTTTCATTACCTGTTACTAATTTTCTCCATTTTGATTGAATTTTAGATGTATTTTGTTTAATCATTTCTTTCATTGCATCTAAATTCATTTTATTTATTTTCTTATTCTTCTTATTCGAGTTTCCAACTTCGTCGGTCCTCGGTTGGGAAAGGTTAGCATTCTCAGTGTTGGAGTGGCGAGTTGTATCAGATGTTGTTGATGACATGATTATTATGTTGTTCTTAATAAAAAGTAATAATAATTCTTTATGAGACGCCTCCTTTAAGAAAGAGTCGACTCTTTTCGGGCGTAAAATTTGCGTTTGGTCGTAAATATTGGCGGATAATGATCTTCAAACAAATCATCATCTATCTGATCAAGAGCCTTCTCTTGCTGAATTAATTGAAGATGAAGTTCTTTCTCCTTTTAGCATTGACAATCTTGGTTGTGATTTCCGCCAAGTTGAATAAGAATTTACAAGGAAATAAACCTGGGACTGATATTCAGGTATTGAGCAAAGTGACTTTATTGAAGGAAGGACCAAAGGGAAGTAAACTTTATCAAATTGATTCGGATCAATCCATTTATGACAGTGCACCGTACTTAATTAATTTAGCTAAAGGATTATCTTCTTTTGATCAAGGATATGATAACGCTTATTTACTAGGTGATAAGTATGTCGAGAATTATAATAACTTGATGGTTGCTATGTTAGGGAACGAATGGTGGGAGCCCTTCGTTCAAGGTCTTTTGAGCAAGTTCCTTGACTACCAATGGACTAATTACTTGAGCAAGCAATTACCTCAAGAATACAAGGATGAATTAGATGGTATGACTGCCGGAGGAAAGGCTGCTGGTTTAAAGCATGATATTGGACATGTCGCTGGATGGGGAATTACTCTAGCAAACTTTCCAGGCTCATTAGAAAATCTTAAGTTTATTCTTCAAGATGAGGTCCAAAATCCTGTTCATCTTAAAAACGGTGGCTTAACCAAGGCTGAAGTTGATTTAGTCTTCAAATACTTGTCTAAGCACTGGAAGGGGTTATCCTGCTCTATGTTTGGTGTTTGGGGATCACGCACTGCTGATGGACGTTTATATACCGGAAGAAATCTTGACTGGCTCAAGGATACTGGTATTTCCAACTACAAGTTAGTGACGGTCCATCATCCAGCTGATGGATATGCTCATGCTACCATCGGTTGGGCTGGTATTTGGGGAGCTATTACAGGTATTTCTAGCCAAGGTATTACTGTTCACGAAGCCAATTTAGAGAGTAATGATATCACTTTCCGAGGTTTCCCTTGGGTTCTTCGTCTTCGTCACGTTATGGCTCATGCTTCAACTTTAGACGAGGCTTTAGCTGTTTGGAAATCCACTAACAGTACTGTTGGTTTCAACCATGGTTTCGGATCAGCAAAGGACAATCAAGCTGTTGTGTTAGAGACTATGGAAGGCAACTCTGCAGTTTTCTACTCTAATGATCCACGTGAACAAGATCTTGTTGTTAATGGAGAGCAGATTGGTCTTGCCAGACCTGAAGCTGTTTTCCGTACCAACCATGGTTACGATTCTTATACAATTGAGCATTACATGTGGAATTCTACTGGTGCTTATAACAATTCTATCTTAAGATACAAGGTATTCCCTGAAATGTTTGATGGATTCCAATCGGCTGGAACAAAGATTACTTACACCGAAGCTATTAGCGTGACGTAAGTGGAACCTTTTCTATCTCGCTAATTTATTTTAATTCTTTTTATGATGAATAGTGCTACAGTCGGTGAGAAAGGTGACGAACACATGTATGACTGTGATCCTGATTACCAAGGTGCTTCCAATGTGTTAAGGTACAGTGCATCAGGCTACTAGTCCTTTTTGTTGTTAATTCTCTTTCTATTAGTGTCACTTATGATCCAAAAGAATTGATTGCTTACTCTGCTTGGGAGAATGGTCGTGGAACATCTGAATGGACTGCTGCAGCGTGCAACACCTACATTGCAATCGACTTCAAACAATTTTTCTAAAAGCATACATCAAGACATAGTTTCGTTAATGTCTCTCCAACCCTCCATTCAAGTCACCTCTTTGATCTAATACAATAGGTATTTTCTAGTCAGTAGCATTCTTAAATTACTATATTCCCAAAGTTTAAACTTAAACTTATATAGCAACAACGTGAGGAGTGACGAGAATGGTTTATTTACAAAAAGATTTGCTTTTCGCCTGAAGTAGTTCTTTCCATGACTACTGGATCAATGAGACTTAGCTCTTCTAAAGTCTTTTCACTTCTGAGTCTATTGCACCAATCAACACCTACTGTGAGAGCAAAGTATGAGATTGAAGCGATGCAAATGAGATAGTATGAAGGGTAAAGACGTGGATCATCAATGAGAAAGTAGGGTAGGCGTAGGCTATGATGATTTTGATCTTGGTGCCATGGGAGACATTCCAACACTAGGGAAGTTTGAATGATTGAGGCTGTACTTGAAAAGGTAGCATGCGCAACGTTATAACCTAAAATGAATTATTTAAAGAAAGAATCAGAAAGGTCACCCTGCTCTTACCAACACCAACTCCAGAGAAGCGTAAGGAGACTGGAAATCTTGAAGCCATAAATGCTGGAAGGTTTGCTCCAAACATAGCGATTGGGAAAGTTAATAATAATTGTCCAATTGAAACAAAGACCGTGTTTCTTGTTGTAAAGAATATAAAGGAAGGAATAACTGTAATTAAGAAAAGATAAATTGCTAATTTCATGGTAGTAATATTTCCTTTCTCATGGTCTGAGATTTGTAAACCTATTAAATCCCCAATCCATCCTCCAATCGGTAGACAGACGACAAGAATAAAATTTGATACTAAGTTAATAGTCCATGCATTTGCAACTCCATTCCCTCCGATTAAATCTGGATCTTGTAGATAGTATACCAACCAGATAAAAACAGTATAATAACTGCATCCCCAGAGCGAAGCAACTAATACGAGTACGATTAATTCTTTCCAATACTCTTTCATGACTTGACGGAGAGGAGATTGAACTAATTCATCATTTTTCAATGCTTGTTCAAACTCTTCTCCATCTCCTCCAGCCTCACCCTTTAAGCGACTTCTCAAATAAATTCCTAATAGACCAAATACAATTCCTAATAAGAATGGAATTCTCCAACCCCAAGCATACAGCTGACTTCTGCTCAGTGTATACCGTAAAAGTGTTACCAGCGCCAGACCACACGTTGTTCCCAAGTTACCACTAGCCTTACACGCGCCTCCCCAAAATCCTTTGGTATTTCCGTCTGTTGCCTCTAATGTATACAGAAAAGCGCCGACTAATTCTCCTCCAGCCGCTAATCCTTGCAAAAGTCTTAACACCACTAGAGCAGCTGCTGAGATCCAACCAACATCATCATAAACAGGTAAGCATCCAATTAAAAAAGAAGGAAGAAGCATCAGAAGAATACTAATTTCTAAAGCTCTTTTTCTTCCTAATGTATCGCCAATCCATCCCATGAAAATGCCACCCAGTGGTCGCATGACAAACCCCGCTCCGAACACAGTCAACGCTTTCAGGAACATCAGCGATTTATTCTCACTCGCAGGGAAAAATTTCTCTGCTAATACGTCTAATAAGGCACCAAAGCATGAAAAATCAAACCTATCATTTGCCCCCCTTCTGTCAATCTGTCTTCAATTAGAACATTGAAAGTCCTTACCATTCCATGAGATTCCCTATCGCCATCGCAGCGAATTTCCTCAAGAAAATTCTATCATACATTTTCGAACCAAAAGTATGTGAAAAATTTCTATCTTCTTCCTCCAATAGTCATTTCTAACATAATATGACATTTTCTTCTCATCAAAAATTTTGACTCTCGTATATAGGTGATAAGGTTGGAGTGATAGTTTGACAGTTGCTTCTAAAGATGCCCAAACCCAGTGTGGGCTCTTGCCCAGTGTAGTAATTCAAATCATCGCTGCTCTGTCGGCTCTCTCTGCTGTCTTTGTTGTTGTCTTAATTATCTGATTGATTGTCATTAGAAGAGGTTGATTGGGGATTTACAAGCCAATCCTTAGCGATGATGTTGAAATCTCAACGAAAACTAAGTCATTCAGATTCATTCTTACTCAATGATAAGAGAATGAGAGAGTTCGAGGAAGATCGACTTAATAGAACACAACCACAACCACAACCACATCATACAACACAACAGTCTTATTCCGATTCACAAGCCAATAGGGTATTACAATCTTTATTATCAAATCAAGTCAATATAGATAAAGTCATACAAGTGATTTTGTCAGATGAAAAGCTCTTTCAATTCGTCATGCGATTAGTCACTCAACAGATCACACGACAACAAGAACAATTAAAATCTTCTTCCTCTCAACGACACAAAGCTTTTCCTCGTAATCAAGAACAATTAAATGAAATAATTGATCAGTCTATTGAAGAGGCATTGTCTCAGATTCGTCTGATAGATATGATTACTAGTTTATTGCAGAATCCTCCTCCATCACTACGACAAAGCTCTGACCCCTCATCCAGTATTAGTCGAAGTCAAATCAACGAAGACTCAAACCAGGAAAGAATAACAAGTAAGAAGACTGACCAAAGCGCCCGTATCGAGGTTAGCGAGGAGTCTAAGCGCTACAACTACTCGAATAAGATCTTCATCAATGTCGATCCAAATGAGAATAATCCACCGCCATCACACCACCGTGAAGACCATGAACCTCCTATGAAGCCACCGTCCTATTCTGAAAGAGAGCCTGAACAACCTGGAAGTCTGCAAACAGTGAAGAAGACTGTACAAGCATTGAACAAGCATCAGAAACCTCCCCTCGGCCACAGCAGCTCCACTGTTCCTCCAGCCCATCCTGTCCCAGCTGCAACGAAAACTCAACAGTCTCGGCATAACCATATTCCTTCTAACCAAGCAGCGGGGAATAATAACGGCTTGTTCATCTCAACTGATGTGCGACAAGATTTCAGTGTTGGTGATTCTGAACGCAACTCATTCCTTTCGGTCGATTCACTACGGGATTCCGAAGCTTCCACAGTACAAATTACTTTGCCATTAGATAAATCATTAACGGACAAATCTTTGGGTGCGTTGAACCAACCTGTGTTTGATGATTCCTTTGAGGAGAGAGAAGCATTGACTTCTGAGGATGTTAAAAAGCAACGAAGCGACTCTCAATCCTTAATAAACCAGTCGTTTCAAGTGACTTCAGAGCTAAATTCAGTACAAAATTCGATGGAAATCCCTAATTTCGGTCGAAAAGGTGATGATAATCAAGATAAAGAGCGTGATGAAGATAAATATGATGAAGAAGATGACGATGATAATGTGGATGTTGATGAGACAGTCAAAGATTGGGGGAGAAAAGTCTTTGAAAAACTGAAAGATGAGCATCAGCAACCAGACGACGACGAATTCTTTCAACTATCGGGACAATTAGATCATCAGGTGCTGCAGGAAGAAGAATTCAATCAAGAGGAGAAAGATATAAAGCACTCTGAAGATCCTGATGTCAGCCGTCGCTATGACGATGAATCTTTCGAAGAAGATCATGATCAACCTCCAGCTAGCCCTCGAAAGCCCTCTACCAACTCTTTTCCCTCTGCAATGGATTATCTGTCGTCGAACTATGATCCTTTGCAGAAAGGAGAGGGCGGTGGACTAGTCGGAGGGAGTAAAATTATGTTCTTTGATCAAGCGCAGTTTGATGCTGATGTCGATGCCGCTCAATCAGGGAAGAAACCAAGCAAGAAAGAGAGGATACAATTCGTTGATGGTGTGGTGAGCGATGTCGTCTATTATGAGCGAGCGAGTGCAGATGAGGCGAAGGAAATGTATTACTCACATGTTGAATTAGATCGCTTTGACATGCATTATCGTAAGGAAGATGCTATCGCCGAACGAATGGGATTATCTTGGATGGAATGGAAAAATCAGCAGCCTGATGATTTCGAGATTTCCTTCTCTGATGATGAAGAAGATGATCGTGATCGTCGCTTTGAGCATGGATACAGTGATGACTACGAAGATGATTATCAAGAGGACAGCTACCAGTTCTGAGAAGGGTAGATATCTATCGAAGCTGTCAGATCTACCGCGCCATATCTCGTCTGATAACCTTGACAGGCGAAGGTTATTCCTCCTTTATTGTCAATTGTTTTCTTTGATTGTTTTTCTTTCTCTTTCTCTTCTTTAACCTTTTCCTCTTTATCCTTCCTTTCAACTTAGAATCTCATCTCATCGATCATCTCTTTTGACTTTGATGTTCGAAGAGGAGAGAATATAGTTCTTCTTCTAGTTGTAAATATTCTAATCATACGAATCACTTCAACTCATCAAAGAAAGTAAAAAAAGATTGGAATTACTATTATTATTTCGAAAATCCATGAGAAAGAAAGGATAGAGAAAAGAGTGAGTTGGAATACCATCACATTGTCCTCTTTCCTTCCTAATCTTAAAAGATTCAAACACAAAACAAAGGAGGGATCATGCAATATCTATCATATCATATCATTCTAACTAAAAGTAATGAATACAATTTGATTTCAGTGATATTCGTTTCTTTTGTAGAACTATTGCTGATTTTTCTTGATCTCTTCCAATTGCTTCATATAAGATAAATATCCTTCTTTTCTATAAATCTCTTTTAACTGAGGATAACTTCGAAAAATCTTTTGATTTTCTTTATCTTTAAATAAAGAATATTCACCTTTCTCTGATAAAGAAAGAATTAATCTTTCAGATTCTACTTTTATTGGTAGAATATAATCCTCTTTCATTCTTTCTTCATTGAGTTTCTTAATATAATCTTGTATAACGAATTGATAATAAATTCTTCGAATATTCTTATAACTACTTAATAATTTATAAAATTGTTTATCTAAAACTAATGGAAAATTATGTAATAATAATAGAAAAGGTTTTAATTCTAATAATGTTAAATCATCTTTTGTTAATGTATAACCAATAAATGGTTTTAATTGATAATTAATTTCGGGGAATGTTAATCTTAAATGATGGAAATATAATTGTTTAAAACAAATAATAATTCGTTTTATATTAAAATGTTGCCATTGAATCGTTGTTTTATTTAAAAAATGATAATAAAAGATTAATTTTGTCTCTGGTGGAATCTCCTGTAATCGTTGTAAGGTTTTAAGCAATTGCTTATAAAAATCATTAATTTCTTCTTCTTGGATGGTATGATTATTCATATAGTCAATATCATTAATAAGGAGATTATAATTCATAATATTCTTTTCTGCAGTAAATGTATGTAATAAATATTCTGAGAATTGTCTTAATTGATTATATTCGTTATCATTGGAGAGTGTTAATAGTGGGTGTGTGATGGTTGGTATGGTAGCTGTCTCTGTCTCTATCTCAGACTCAGATTTTGACTCTATCTCCGTCTCTGTTGTCTCTGAATCGGTCTCACTGCTAGTAGATGTTGATTCGTCCGATTCTGAGTATTCTTCAGGTTGGTTTAATCTGACAAATGATTGACGAAGGAAAGGGAAATTAACATAATGATGCATAAAATCAGCTTGTAAATCTGGATCTTCAACAATGTAATTTGATCCTTCTTGGAGAAGAGAATGTTCAATCGTCTCATCGGAAGAGACCTCTCCTTCTCCCTCTCCTTCTTCGTCATAGGCGAAGGTTTGAGCAAGTGTATTCGGATCCAATGAGGAATACTTCCTTTCTGGCAAAAGGTTTTTCATATTAGGTTGACCATGATAAAGAGGATCAAATGTTTGAAGGATCTTTTCTTTATATCTCTTAAGCTGAGCTTGCACTTGAAGGTTCTTGCTTTCAGTTGATAAGAAATTATCACCTTTCATCACCTCTAAAACAGTCTTAGCAGCTCTAACTCTCTTCTTTGCTTCATCACCTTTACTATTGTTTGCTACAATCTTTCGATATTGAGATTTTGGAATACTAAACTAGAAAAGAATAAAAAACAGAAAAAAACAGTTAAAAACGATGATAATGTCAATAGAATCAAACTTACTGTTTGCACTCCAGTTGTAGTATAATCAGGATGACTCTCAGCATCTTTTGCCATCTTATCCCATTCTTTAGAGAAATATTTTCCCGTTTTTTCTGGATCAGCAGTATCAGGTACATCAATTGTTGACATGTAATAAAGTTTCTCATTTTGTTGCAGATTATATAATGGAAATTTTATTATTGCCTTTCGCATAGAGGATACCCCCAATCGTTTGACAGTTATACCTCGACTCCATTGATACATATCTGATGTTTAATGATTGTTCGTTGTTTTTGTTGATCATTAATTTTTGTGGCATTAACGGAGCGCACGATTAGCATGGTGTGCGCTGAAATAGTCATAATTCCAATGTCACAACAACAAAAGAAAGCATCAAATACTACTCAAGTGAATGAGAGAGTTGTGAGACCAAGTTTTGGTCAATATATTCGACAACGTCTTGGGGTTGTTGCATTAACTTTCATCTTTACAACAACTGCGGTTTTCGTGACATATGGTTTTTGGTTGGAAAAGACCGATCAAGATTATGTTGATGCAAGAAAAGCGAAGAAAAGGGATCCATTCCTTGAAAACCTGTTCGCTATAAGGCCTGAGATCAAAAGTGACAATGATAGAGACCGATGAACGGTTATGAATGCTCGAATCTTCGTCGTTAGTGTAGAGTCGTCAGTTTTCTTTCTTCTTTTCGTTTTTTTCTTACTTTCTTTTCTTTCTTATGCATTGAATAAAGGATTAACAATTCAAGCAAATACTATTCTTTGACAACAGCTACTCTTTTTTGAGTCATTTCGTAATGCTTTCAATCAATGTTCTGATCTGAGCTATTTCTGAACATAAATTCATTTGTAAAGAGAATTGTTGCTGTTGATTTGTTTGAATATCTGCAACATCAGATTCTTCTTCATCTTCATCCCAATCTGAGAATTCATCACTAACTTGATCTTCATCTTGGTGCTCATCTTCCACAGTTTCATCCCTCTTCTGAAAAGCATTTTGAATAGATTTGACTGGGATATCACTCGAAGCAGCAGACGAGTACTTCTCTTGATAATGGGTTAGAAGAACTAATAATTGATTCCTTGAGAGCCTAAATTCCTCAAAATTAAAATTTTGAAAGAGACTTAATTTTGTCACACAAGATCTTGTCGATTTAAACAAAGGAATTAGTATCTTCAAGTCAACTGTTTGATTGACCGTCACTAAGAATGTTTCCACAATTTCTTCAAAAATTGACATAGTCAAGAGCGAGAAAATATCTTTTCTTGATTCAAAATCGCTAAAATCCAAAGACAAAAGGATTGGCAAACTTTCTATTAATGTTCTCTTCGCAAATCTTCGATTATCCAACCACAACGCATCTAACAGGCAGTGATGAATCCATTCAATGATTACTGCTGAGAGAATAACACCAACTCTTGAATTTTCTCGATTTGCAGAGAAAAGATAGAGCATAGGACTAATCGCCTCGCAATTCCACTGATTCATCGCAGGGAATGAGTTAATCGTACTGACAACTGGTAAATTGCTTCCTGCGCCTAACCTGTTCGGGCTGGCTAGAGGTAGTACTTTGATGTTCGGCGACGGAAGGGAGATTCCGGGCGAATGGCTTTGAGATGGTCGACTTGGAGTTTGTGGAGCAGTTAGATTGAGGCTTACGGGGCGCGAGTTCGGAGCGGACACTTCTGGAGAGGTATTACGATCTTCATTTTGAGGATAAGTTTCCATTAAAACTGTTTCATGAGCATAGATTAAAGGATTAGTTGCTGGATCAGTGAGAGTTGGTAACAATCGAATACCAGAATATTCACATCCCATTTTCCAGTAGTTTATTATGAGAAAAGGACTAAAACTGGCTTCAGGAGAATCGATAACGAACTTTTCAATAATCTTTAAGGAAATTTGAGTTGGAGTCTTCTTCTCTTTCACCTCAGAATGATGGCTTGAAGCATATTGCAAGTAAACAACAATGGATAGCCATGCTAAAACATGATCTTCGATCACTTGTAATAAATGTTCTGCTTTCATAGAAAGTGCGGTGAAACGATCTTTGAAAATTGGATATGGTCTCTTCCGAATACCCTCTAGAAAAACTGAAATTAGCATAAAGAACTCAACAAAATCCATTGATATGAATCGCTCAAATCCACCAAGCGGATCAATCCCTTCAGAAGTTTGCTTTGAAACTTTTAAGAAGTATAGTTCGATTAAGTTCAAGATATGCGAGTCATTTACTAATAAGCAGTCAGTTAGAAAATATAGATTTTCTTTTGAATCTGATTTCATCAACTTTACCAGATTATCATGGAACTCATTTCTTAATTCCACTTCCAATAATCTTCCGTGAACTTCATTTGACCAATTTTCATTTGGTAACAGAGATTCATGGTTCTGATCAGTGCTTATTAGAATTTCATATAAATGGCGATTCTCTTTTATCAATGTTGAAATCCAAATCATTTCGACGGTGGAGAGGAAATGCTTGCTTAACAGCAGTTTATTCCCAAAGGTATCGTAATAAGTACAGGATGATAAATCTTTGGTGGGCAATCCTTCAATTAGAGTCATTCCACGAGCTAAAGTAGGAATAATTTGTAAAATAACCCGTCTGACTTCAAATCTTGGATGACATATAAAATAAATCACATTATCGATAAGAAAGGAGATTAAACGAAAAGTTTCCGCAATTGGAAGATTTAAATCAATGCGGAGAGAAGAAGGATTGTTAATTGGGGATAATTGAGAGAAAAATAAAAGAATAAAAGAACGAATGAATTCATCACAAATAATTAATGCAATCTCTTGACCATGCCATGCATCTAATGAGGAAACTGTTAATAAATCTATCATCAGAGAATCTATGATAAAATTAAACGAGTTTTTTTGATTTCCGTGTTCCATTTTGGCGCTCAACTTGAGTTGATCCTGCATCAAAGCTGCTAATACTTTACTAACAATACTTCCAGCTTTTTGCCGAACGGTTGACGCAGGGTGGAGCATACACAACCGAAGACTACCAACAAAATCTTGGAATGAGAAATTTTGGTTTAATGTGATGAAGACTGAGGAAGGTGTTGAGGGTTGATGCAAATCAAAATATCGAACATCGAGGAGAGGAACGAATTCAGCAAGACAACTAAGTAGTCCATCAACTTTTAGGGTGGATATCTCGTTTATGTTGCTTTCATTTGTCTCTTCTTGAAGAGTGTCTTTGATTAAATTCATTACGTTATTGACAAACTTCTGCTGAGCTTTGGACTGCTGAAATATTTTAACCAAAGCATCCTTGCAAACATCACGAATCGGATTTCTCATATGACCAATATTTTTAAGACAAATATCTGTTAAAAGATCCAGACGATCTTGCGATATGACAGGAATCAAACTTATCCAACCAAGAATGGATCCATGGAGCGACTGCCATGATCCAGACGGATCTTCAACCGCATCGTTCAGTCTCTGTAATATTTTTTCAGTCTTTTCCTTTGATAAGAGGTTGAGTTTAGATTTTAAAAACTTTGCTGTGTTATTTCGAATGACCGACCAATAGTCATGAAGATAAAGAAGAACCTGATCCTCATTCAAATCTGAACTCGTTTCATCAACAACTGATTGGAAAAATAAATGGGATTGTTGAAGTCGTAGTTGATGTGCCTCCTCATCAATTGATCCTTTTAAATCTTCTAAAATGATCATTCCTGCTTGATCTGTGAAGTGTGTCGATCCAACCGTCTTTCAGTTTCTCTTTTTATTACGATACATTCGTATTTCTCAAGAATAGAAAAGCGCTTCTCGCGTCTCAACATTCGAACGCGTTTTTTCGGTTTCCTGTTTTGATGAGAGTTTGAGGGCTTCGAGTTGAGTCTTACTGTGTATCTCCGCGAACAAAATGACATTTCATTGTTAGAATTGGTATCTTATAGAATTTTGATTGAGTTGATCGAGAGATGGGAACTTCTTCGAGTAGATATCGCTATCATAACTCCTCTGAAAGGTCTGTTAGCTCGCAATGAAATTTCCCTCACAAGTATGAATTGTTGCAAATCTAGTGAAATTGCTGCTTCCAAGGCTGGGAAAGATAAAGATTTCTCCTGGATTCAATTCGGTCGATCTCGTTTAACATTGAAGGAGGAAGGCTTTGAGAATATTACTGGAATCGGTGAGGATTTGCACTCCAACTTATTTTCGCTTTGCTTCACTTTCTGTAGGCCGGGGGAAGTACGGGAGTGTCTTCTTGGCTAGGCATATTAATTCATCAAAATATGTTGCTATCAAGTACATTTCTAAACAGACTGTCTATACGCATCGTTGTGTTCGGAAGCTACAGCAAGAAATTAATGTGTTACAAACAATCGAACACCCATTCGCAGTGAAATGCCTTGGAGGATTTGTGGTAAACCTTTTTATTTTTCATGTTGAATCGTCTCAACTTATTTTCTTATCTTTAAATTAGACTCCTGGTTGCTTTGCTTTAGTATTAGAATATGCGTTTGGAGGTGAATTGTATCACCGTATGAAAAATGTCATTAAAATGTCAGATGATGAAGCAAAGTTTTATTTTGTTGAGATAGCCTCAGTATTAGCTTACTTACATGAAGACCTTTCTGTTGTTTTTCGTGATTTAAAGCCTGAGAACATTTTAATCGATCATGAAGGACATATTAAGTTATGTGACTTTGGATTTGCTGTTGAGCATAAAAACGATTCTGGAGATCCAGCGGAAGATTTAAGAGATGGCTGTGGGACGGTGATGTATATGGCTCCTGAAATCGCAAGTGGTAAGCTGACTCATGGCTTTCCGTGTGATTGGTGGTCTCTCGGAGTTGTACTTATGGAAATGGTTACTGGTATGTTTATTTTCTCTTTTAATCACACTCTTCCATCTAATTATTTGAATAGGCGAAGCTCCCTTTGGGGATTCTGACAACATGACAAAGTTTGAAATCTTTACTAATATCTCAGAGAAGACGATAATCTATCCGATATTTATGAATTTTGGTTTGAGAAGCTTGTTGAAAGGATTACTGAACAGAGATCCAAAGCAGCGGTTTAATTGGTCAGAAGTAAAGACTTCTTCTTGGTTACATAACGTAAGTCATATGAATACTTGTTACCGTTGTGTGATGACCATTGATTCCAGGTCTCATGGGGCGACGTGAATCAAAGGAAAATTCGACCACCATGGATCCCTTCGTCAGCAGGACCGGGAAGTACTGAGTAAGATTTCTCAAGCAAGCGCTTTCTTTTATTTTAATTTTCTCTACCTTAGAAATTTTGTGAAGTGGCAATTAACCATCCCGAAGACAGTTGATGAAATATCTGTAAGTTTGGCTTAAGCTGAGATAAACTCCTCTTACTGCAATCTAGGCCGAGACTTATAGCCAAGGAATAGTTCTGCCAAAAATAAAGGAAGAACCAAGAGTTGATCCCCTTTCCCTCCCATCTTTGGATCCTATGCGAGCAAATCTATCCAGACGAAAGAGTAGTACAAGCAACTTAACGTCTCAACCAAGTATGCAGAAAATGATGAGTCGAAAGAATTCTATGATGAACGGTGCAGCAGCTTCAGAAGATAATAACAAGTAAGCTTTTTGGATATATTGTTATCAGATTTTAATAGAAACTAGGGGAGTCTTAGAAAACCCTGCACACATGTCTCTGAAGAAGAAAGCATCTATTATGAAAGAACATTCAAACGCAACTTTAAATTCGAATGCACCCGACAGCCCTAAATTAGAACGAAGAATATCAAAAGTCAATGCACCACCATTGACATTAAAATCTCCGAGTAAAGTGATCGCTTCCAATTAATACATTTCATCTTTTCAAATAGAATCTATGGTGAGAGACCTTTCCAATTCAAGTTTGTAGTTACAGTCGAAATATTTGGGACAAACTTCCTGCATCCCACATCTTCATTGTTATTGTTCCGAAGCGAAAATTGAATTGTTCAGAACTTTCTTTTGCTATTATTTCTTTCTTCATAGTTTGCTAGTGTTTCTTTCTATCGGTGTATGAGCGAAATGCTTTTCTCATAACTATATATTCTTTCTTCGTCTTTTATTGTTTTTTTAAATTTTCTTTTCTTGTTCTTTTTCTTTGCTTTTTTAACCTCGTATGAATCATTCTTTCTCTGGTGTTTAAATTGTAAAAAAGGAAATTTACGCTTTCGAAAATCAAAAGCCGGGTTGCCGGCATTCGACCGTTTCCAAAACTAAACTTTCCAATACAAATTATCAGAAATAGATGGAGGGTCTTGCGGTTTATGATTTTCAAGCGAGAGAAGAAGATGAATTAACAGTTTTTAAGGGTGATCGATTGAATATTATCGAAAAATATGATGATGGCTGGTGGTTAGTCGAGTACAATGATCAGCAAGGAGTTGTACCATCTAATTATCTCAAGGAGTTTGATCCATTAGATGAACCTGCAGGTTCCGCGAGAGGTAATGTAAATCAAAATAGTTCACTTTTGTTTTTATTTGAAGGTGGCCACAGATGAGGAAACATCGAAAGAGACGCTATCTCCACTAGCTTCCAAGAGTCTTGAAAACCCTAAACCTTTCGAATCAGAAAGAAAATCCGAAATTAGTCGAGTACAAGGCGAGAGAGAACAAGCAAATGCTAAAATAGACGCGATAAGGTCAGCCTTCTTCTCCTTTTCTAATTTTCTGTTTAACCTTCTTGGGCAAAAATAGGACAGTCGTAACAAACTATGAAACTGGAAAAATTACTCAACCGATCGATAAAAAGGAAATAATAAAAACCACCTCTGTAGATGATGAAGAAATCTATCCATCACTTGGTTCACCCACGAGAAAGCCTCGAATTATACGTGCGATGAGTGAAAAAAAGATTAAACCCATTCCGCAGGTTCAATTAGATCCAACCTCCATTGATTATATATCGAAATTAATTAACGAAAAGATTACACGAGAATTAGCTGCTCGTGATAAGAAGATTCTAGATCAAGTTCATGATATTGTCAATCAGGCTCTCTCGCAAGTAAGAAAAGATGATCAACAACCATTTAAGAAAGGCCCTGGTGCTTTCATTTCAGATCCTGGATATGATTCTTTAACAGATTATGAAAATAAAAGCGTGAATAGTGCACAAAGTGTACGCGGTCAATCGAAAATTCCTCGCATTAAGCTGCCGAAGATCAATACAAGTGAACCCGGAGGAAAGCCATCATCCAGAAACGGTCGCAACAGCGCAGATGGGCCTTTGAGTCTCCCTCAAATTAAGCCAAAAGCATCATCTGATCGGAATAAAGCAGTTAAAGAGGAACAGTTGTCCATGGAAGGTGTGCAATACCCGCAATGTCGATCAGTAGTGTATCCTTCTGTCAACGATATTGAACTATTAAAAACTCGCCATTTACGAAAACCTCCCAAGTTACTCCTTCGGCATATTTTTGGATATGATGGAGATCCGTCACGTCATGGAGGCAGTATCAAGGGAAAGAATATCGTTTGGTTATCTGATCGAGAAATCGCTTTTCCAGCTGCTGCTGTGGTGGTTGTGATGGATATTGTGACAGAGAAGCAAAAGTTCTTTATTAACCATACCGACGATGTAATTTCTTTAGCAACATACTCTCCTCTATCAGTTATGGCATCAAGTCAATTAGGGAGTGATGGTTCAATTTTAGTCTGGAATTATCGAGATCTGAATGCGAACTGTGAAATGAGCCCATGTCAACAGCTACTTCCGTCGCCTCAAGTGGGTCTGCGAGGAATAAATAATTTATGTTTTAGTCCCGATGGTAAACTCCTTTTAGCTTGTGGAATTGAAGATTCTAGAGTTGTTTATATTTTTGATTGGCAAAAGAATGTCTTATTAACCAGTACAAAGACAGGTCATTCGGATAGTTGTCAATTTCAGTTTAATTCGTTTTGTTATCAATCTTTCACTGATGTTTATGACCAAGAAAATCGTCAATCGTTGCAAAAGAAAGGTTTTGCAGCGGATGACATTAAAGCAAATCCTGTAACAGCAGGTTGTTATTCTATTGTCTCATATAGTAGTAAAATATTAAAATTTTGGACTTTGAAACAAGTTGTTGGTTTACCAGCATCGTCCTCATCATCATCGTCAAAATACAAGGATCCTAAGAGCAAACAAAATCGAGGAAATAATGTACAATATATTTTTGAAGGGAATCAAGGAACAACAGCTGCTGGAATGAAGAAGATGAATAATAATCATGCAGATTATTCATCTGTCTGTGCTGTTGGTTACGATGAAAGACTTACTTACCTTCTTGTAGGTTTAACAAATGGCGCTATTCAGGTCTGGAAACAAATGACCGAAGTAGTTGATGGTAAGTTGAGTTGGATAGGAAGGGGAAAGCTCGTGTTAGTGATTGCAGATGTGCATGAAGGACCGATTACTGAAATGGATTATTCATTTCAAGAGGGTAAATTAGTTACAAGTGATATGAACGGTGTATTAAATGTTTGGAATGTTATTCTTTCATCTACCACGAAAATTACTGAGCAAGCACCACTGGAGCATATCGGGGCCATCGAATTGGATACTGGTACTAACGCGCGATCATTAACATGGAATTTATCCGGTTCCGCTATCTCCATCGGGGCTTCAAATAATTCGATTTCAATCTTAAAATTAAATCCTCTCACAAATAACGGTTTAACTGAATTTGATTTACAAGCATTATTAACAGCTCATAATGGAAAAGTTCGAAGATTAGCTGTACATCCTTTACAAGATAATTATTTTGCTACAATATGTTCTGATTCAACCATTCGCATCTGGGATAGTGAATTAAAAATTCATGTAAGTTGCATTTATATGGAAGTTCCAGCTACGGCTGTGAGTTTCTCCGCTGATGGAACACAACTAGCCGTTGGTAACGAGAAGGGAGAATTAATAATACTCACCAGTCGAGAATTCGAGAATTTATTAGCAAATTCAAAGAAGTCATTAGATCAACCTTTTCAATTTGAATGGAAGCTACTGGACAGTAAAGTAGTTAGTTCCAATCCAAGTAAGTTCTTTTGGAGCTCATCGATCTCTTTTCTGACAAAAATACCTACTTTCTTAGATGGAGGGAAAAGCTCTAAAAAGAAATTAATTGAGGTTACTGAAATTCGATATTCTCCAATTGAAGATCTTGTTGCTGTTGGACTAAAAGATGGAACTATTCATTTACTATCAACGAGGAATGGCTATCGACATCTTGCGATTTGTCGTGGTCATACATCGCAGATTAAAAATATCGATTTCTCTCTCGATGGAAAGATTATCAAATCTTCTGATGGCTCGAGGGAATTATTGTTCTGGGATGTGAATACAGGACAACAATTAACAAACTCCAACTACTATAGAGAGCAACAATGGAGTAGTTTTAGTTGCATTTATGGATGGGGACTTCAAGGGGTGTTTAATCGCTTTGACGGTGAAAAGCTCATACAACCTGATTCAGAAATCAATTGTGTGGGAAGATCCCCGGACGGCTTGATTGTCGCCAGCGCTGGCTCCCACACCGTGCAGAGTGCAATCAAACTTTTTCAGTATCCTGCAATTTCCGATGCTATACCTTCCGGTCAAGCTGGCGGTCATACTTCGCCAGTGCTAGATATCGCCTTCACTGGCCCGGATGACTATTTAACTCTCATATCTGCCGGTGGAAATGATTCTTGCATTTTTCTATGGGAAGTAGTGTATGAAAGTAACTAAAAGCGATGGGCGTAAGATTCGTGAATAGTTCTGTAAATTAATTAGTTGACATGTTCTATTTCAACCAGAAACAAGGGAAAGATCGACACTATCATATAAACACCAAAGAAAAGTTATTTCTTTCCTTTGCCACCTTTATCACCTTTCTTTCCAGCATCACCACCAGGAACAATATCTGCATTGTCTTCAGCATCTGCAGCTTTGGCAAAGAATTCTGCACGTAGGTCTTTAAGTGAAAACTCTCCTGTCTTTGTTTCCCACTTTGATCCATCCAAAAATTCGGCTATTAATCGAGCAGGTTCATTTGTTTCACTTTGAACTAAAGTACATTCGAAAGCTGGGTTGACCTTCTTTAAAGGAGGAGCTTGCATCTGGCGCGCGAATTCGAAGGCTGAACGAGCTTTAGGGTCCCAATAATGACCCCATATCTTCAAATTTTTCGCAAACGCTATTAGTTCTCGAGCACTCTGCTTCGTGACTCGTGACATGACTGTATTCGTGCTGTTGAAAACTACTGAACGAATTTAAACTCTCGTTTAAACGGCAACAATATCTACAATAACGAAAGATTGTGGTCTTGAAAAAAAGTGAAAAATAAACAGATCTTGGACAGTCACAATTTGAAGATACCACAAATAGAAACTGAGAGAAAGTCAAAGAACAATGTGTTGAGCGTGAAATTTTAGTGGCAGGTGATATGGGAGCCACAATTCAATTCCAACGAAAGCAGACGCTAAGCTTTAGAAGATTTTCGCATTATTTTGTCTTGATTCAGAGTAATTATGTTGAAAAGTCGTACTGTATACGCTTTGTTTAGCGTCTTTGTTGTGGTCCACTTTCTATCCGGAGTTTTACCGACACAAGAGAAGGAGACCGATCAAGTTCACACTAAAGGGTCTGGACAATTTGATTCCACCAGAAACAAAATCGGTGAAATGTATCATGGAGCGGCAGCTAAAGTTGACGAATGGATTGGAGATGAAGAAGACAAGAAGAAGCATGAAAATGAGAGACTGAAATATAAGGCAAAGCTCGAGGCTGAAGCAGTTAAGGAAAAGGTTCAAGAGGAACTCCAAAATGCAGAACAGAAGCCGAAAACCATGTATGAGAAATTGAAAGAGTGGACTGGCGTAGCTGAAGATAAAGCTGCACAAACTCGAGATTCCTTAAAAGACCAAGCTAGTGCCTCGTACAACAAAGCTAAAGACGCCGCGGAGGGAACAAGACAGTACACTGAGGAGACGTACAATGCAGCTAAACAAAAAGCCTCAGATGCGAAAGATTACGTTAAAGATGCTGCATCATCAGCAGCGCACAGGACGCAAGACACGTTGAAAGATGCCTACAGCGGAGCTAAAGAGCGTGTTCAACAGGGCAAAGATTATGCCAGTGAGAAGGCAACTAACGCAAAGGACTACGTCAGTGACTCTGTCTCTTCTGGAATCGATAAAGAAAAGGAGTCTGCGGAGGGGGCTAAGCGCTACGCCCAAGATACGTATGAGGCTGCCAAGGAAAGAGCAGCAAGGGCCCGAGAAGCTTTGTTAGAGGAAACCATGAACTTTAAGAACAGCGCAGGAGAGGCAAAAGATCGAGCATCGCAAAGGGCTGAAGAGGGATATGGTAGCGCGAAAGAAAAAGCTGGAGAGTATGTGGAAAGAGGTAAAGAAGCTTATGAAGGTACGAAAACTAAAGCTGGGGAGACTTACGATGCAGCCAAACAAAAGGCCGGGGAGTTTGCAGAGCGAGGAAAGCAAGCTTACGATGATGCAAAAGACAGAGCTTCAGCTGCTTATCAAGCAACCGCGAATAAGGGCTCCGAGGTGAAAGGAAAAGTTGCTGAGGGCTATCAGGAAGCCAAGGACCAGGCAAAGACTCCTCGTCGTGAACCTTAAAGTAGCCTTTTCAAAATTTATAGATCTTTGGAATCAACTCTACGTCACAATCTCTTATATTCAGTTTACATCAACTCAGAAGTCGATAATTTCAAAAAAATCTATTATCTATATCTTATATTTGTTTCTCTTCAATTCTGAACAATAAAAAAGAATAATGCGCTAGAATTGAAGGGATGATTTGGATAAAACATTACCTTGCGGTGTCACTTTTAGCTGCATCAGCTCTTTGCTTATTCCAGAAAGAGGAAGGAAGAACTTTGCTTTTATCGCATCGGGTGCTATATTTGGAAGCTATGTTCACCACCTCATCCAATAAACCCTGCTCCAAAGTGATGGGATTCAGGCCAAGATTACAAAATTTTCGATTCGAAACCTTTCGAGAAGAGACTCAACCAAATTGCATTAACTAAATAAGAAATTTTACCTCGAGTTCATTCTCTGCATCTTCCTTTCTCGGGTTTTCTAGATTCCGCACGCCGCATCCAGTTTTATCAGAAATCAGATTTGCCAAATCTCGAACTCTCAAAGTTTCAGCAACTTGATTAAAGATCTCAACCTTATCACTAGATTTAGGAGGATTATTTATCGCAATCTCAATGCATCTTGCTGTATCTGTGATATGAATAAAGGCGCGCGTTTGTCCCCCAGTTCCATAGACTGTGAGAGGGATATTTAGCGCAGCTTGCATTAAGAAACGATTTAAAACAGTTCCATAATCGCCATCATAATCAAAGCGATTAATCAATCTTTCGTCTCGAATAGTCTGAGGAGTATTTGTCCCCCACACGATACCTTGATGTAGATCAGTGACTCTCAATCCGTCATTCTTATTGTAAAATTGGAAAATTAAAGCATCTAAACATTTAGTTAAGTGATAGACAGATCCTGGACTTGCTGGGTGAAGTATCTTTGCTGGCCTTCCTCCTGGCAGTGTAACGTCTAGATATCCCTCAGGGATTTCTCCACCACTGGTTCCATACCCATATACGCCCATAGTTCCTAAATGAACAACATGAATATCTAATCCTGATTCAACAATGGCACACAGCAAATTATGTGTTCCTGAAATGTTATTATCAATAGTGTATCTTTTCCTCCTGCCATCCTTCATGCTATAGGGAGCAGCTCGTTGCTCTGCAAAGTGCACAACTGTATCAGGCTTTTCTTCTTTCAAGAATTGAAGAAGTTCTGCATAATCTGTCTGCAAATCTAGGTATTTAAAGCGAAGATTCTTTCCGGAAACACGATTCCAAACTTTGCAACGATCTTCAATATTTGTTATTGGAGTGAGCGAATCACACCCTAACTCAACATCGATTTTTCTTCGAGATAGATTATCAACCACAATGATTTCATGTCCTTTATCGCTGAGGTAAAGTGATGTTGGCCATCCACAAAAACCATCTCCACCTAAAACCACCACCTTCTTAGCTTTGGCGCTCATTTGAAAGAAAGATCTACGACCATGAGAGATAGATTTTGGTTGATGAAATCCAAAAGCAGCACAGAAACAGAGAAGAAGCACCAAAAGGCGTGGGGCGAGCATCTTGTTGATCAAGACTTTCCAAGTGCAAGAAAGAGGTCACTGAAAAAGAAAAGCGTTTTTCGGAGCTGGTTCAAAGATTCGTTTATTCCCTTGGAGTATCAAGTGCTATAATTCGAATTTAAAGTATTTTTGTGGGAGTATCGATCCTCATTACAATCTATAAAGCAAGTTGAGCTTTCCAAACTGAATAAGCAAAACCATTTTTCAAACCCCATGAAAGAAACCTGCTAATTACTGCTGCGTTTAATTTTGTCTTCCCATTCGGTTTGAAGCTTTCCCCCACTTAGTAGGTTCGCCCAAAATCCAGGTGGTTTCTCATCAAAACGATCCCCTTCATATCCTTTTTCAAAGAATGGTGCTTTAGTCTGGAGAGAGTTTCCTTCTGCGTCGGCGTAGTTGTTAGCCTCTAATTCGAACAACATCCGCCCGTTTTCATCAGTTTCCTTATATTCACCTAGCATCGGGGCGCCTGCTCCCATCATTACCAACTGAAATAACCCTCCAAGAGAAAATTTATTTTTCTTCTCTTCCATTGGAAGATCGGTGCTTTGAGTTCTGTCGATCTTCGAGGCTTTCGCATTTAACTTCAACATAAACTGTCCTCCTTTGTGTCCTATAAATCCATCACAACGATTAAACAAACATAGCAGTAGAATGAAGGAAAGAAGAAGAGTTAAATGAACTGTCATGATCAAGATATGTTGTTTCAACACTCTTTTCTTCGACAAAAATGAAAAATTCAGGTTAGGGAATTGCTTAAAAAAAGAATCAATCGAAAAACCGAATAATCAAAATTTCTCGACACCACACGCTCACTCATCAATTTTCTTGACTTCCTTTCATTCTCTTGCTAACTGCCCATCTTCAGCAGCAACAACAGATCATTATTGAACGATGTCTGAAATCGTGAAAAAAGCAGACGAGGCTGAGCCCGTCGCTACTTCTCAACCAGTTGTTAAATTCTCCGAGGAGACTCGATCTCATCGTGGAAAGCCATCCGCCAAACTTGCTGTGCAAGACCTCTCAAAGTTAGATCCTACAAAGTTAACCCCTTTAACACCTGAAGTTATTTCTCGCCAAGCTACAATCAACATTGGTACAATTGGTCATGTCGCTCATGGTAAATCAACTGTTGTTAAAGCAATTTCAGGTGTTCAAACCATTCGATTCAAGAATGAATTGATTCGAAATATTACCATTAAATTGGGATATGCAAATGCTAAAATATACAGATGCGATGGCCCAAAGAATGAACCTGGTAATTATCGATCGAAAGGAAGTGGAACAGAGGATGAATATGTTGAAGATGGTAAAACTTGGAGATTACTTCGCCACGTGTCCTTTGTTGACTGTCCAGGTCACGATATTTTAATGGCTACTATGTTAAACGGTGCAGCAGTCATGGATGCTGCACTATTATTAATTGCTGGCAATGAAACATGTCCTCAACCTCAAACATCAGAGCATTTAGCTGCAGTCGAAATTATGAAGTTAAAAAACATTATCATTTTACAAAATAAAGTTGATTTAGTCAAACAGAATCAAGCAGAAGAACAGTATGAGCAAATTAAAAAGTTTGTTGCTGGTACAGTCGCTGATGGTGCACCAATTATTCCTATTTCCGCAGTCTTAAAATATAATATTGATGTTGTTTGTGAATATATTGCAAGACAATTACCCATCCCAATACGTAACTTTACTGCATATCCAAGATTAATTGTGATTCGTTCATTTGATGTTAATAAACCTGGTGAAGATGTCCAAACTTTAAAAGGAGGTGTTGCTGGTGGATCCATTTTGGAAGGTGTATTAAAAGTTGGTGATGAAATTGAAGTTAGACCAGGTATTGTTACAAAAGATAGTGAAGGTAATATGAGATGCACACCAATCTACAGTCGAATTATGTCATTATACGCTGAACAAAATGAATTACAGTATGCTGTTCCTGGTGGATTAATAGGTGTTGGTACAAAGATTGATCCAACCTTAACACGTGCTGATCGATTAGTCGGACAAGTATTGGGTTTAAAAGATCATTTACCTGAAGTATTCACTGAAATTGAGATCTCGTACTATCTTCTACGTCGTCTGTTGGGTGTTAAAACTGACGGTTCAAAACAAGAAAGAGTAAAGAAATTAGATAAAGGTGAAATGTTAATGGTCAATATCGGTTCAACATCTACTGGTGGTAAAGTTGTTAAAGTATATGAAGCCGAGAAAGGTGAAAAAGGTGAACCGATCGCTCGAATTAATTTAACACAACCTGTATGTACACAAGAGAATGAAAAGATAGCATTAAGTCGAAGAGTTGATAAACATTGGCGTTTAATCGGTTGGGGTGAAATCCGAAAAGGAAATCGCATAGAGATGAATAAACCATTTAAATATGATGGGGAACAGGCTTAATGAATAAGATTGTTGTGAAAATAACGTTAGATTATACAGTCTTATATCTTTTTTTTTTAGCCCCCTTTTTCATTCTTTTTCTTTTCTTCTTCTTTTTATTTTAAAGTAATTGCATGGATACCTTTATTCATGTCTTTAATTAAGAAGAAATTAAATCTCCTTCCCTTTAATTTACTCGGTTCTTCACCTTTGAGTGAGGCGCCTTATTAAAAAGAGATCCAAAATAAGAAAATTTTTGCTTTCCTTTGAGCGTTTTGTGTTGGGATTCTCACCTGTCGCACTTTACTTAAATATTTTCCATATAGATCAAGACTCTTGGGAAGGTTATTATTGAGAAATGTCATCCTTTTTCCAAAATTTCGGTAATCAAGTCGGGCAATTCTCACAAACCTTTGGATCACAAGTTGGTCAACTGAGCCAAAATCTTGGAAATAGTGTGAATCAAGCGATTCATCAAGGATTTAACACATCGATCCAACTTAATGAAGAGTTGCGTGTGGGTTCACATACAGTCCTTGTCAAGGAGAAAATCGCAGAAGGTTTAATAGACTCTTCGCACTTTTTCTTCATTTAATCATGATTGTTGTAGGTGGCTTTGGTTTAGTTGTTCTTGTTGCAGATATGCATACACAAAAAGAGATGGTTCTAAAAAGATGTAATATCGATCGCGAAGAAGTGTTTAACATCGTAAAGAAAGAAATCAGCATCCTTCAACGGTTCACTGGCCCTTATATTACAAAGATGGTTGAAAATGATGTTAATTTTGTCAATAATCGCCCTGATTCTCGCGAAGCTTTACTTCTCTTGGAGTACTATCCAGGCGGACATCTTCTACATCGATTAAACCAGAGACAAGGAAGCTATTTACCAGCTGAAAGCATTTATCGTATCTTTGGACAGATCTTAATGGGCGTAAAGGTTTTCCATGAAAATAATCCCCCAATCATCAATCGCGATTTAAAGTTGGAGAACATTCTCTTCGGAACTGTAAGCTGTCGCAATAATGTTTATTCGCCTGAATTTAGTTGTTTTTTCTTCTATAGGATGGTAAAGTGCGTTTATGTGACTTTGGCTCTTGTGAAGAGTCACCGATTCTTGTTCGCAATCAAAGTGAGAGGGAGAAGGTAGAAGAGGCAATTCTTAAGGAAACTACTCAAATGTACAGAGCACCGGAGATGGTCAACCTTTATATGCGAGACCGCCTGACAGAGAAGACAGATATTTGGGCGTTAGGGTGTATCTTCTACTCATTGATCTTCCTCAAACACCCTTTCCAAGATGTAGGCTCTTTAGCTATCTTGCAAGCGAAGTTTAATATCCCAGCTGATTCACCAGTCTCCCCCGACGCGATTACTTTCCTTCATCGCATGTTAGATGTAAGCGTTTTCATCTATTCATTGCTTCAATTAATGTTCCCGTGTAGATCGACCCAGAAGCTCGTCCCTCGGTCGCTGAGCTTTTGCAGCAGCTTGTAGAGATTGCTGCAGGACGAACTCTGCCTCCACACGAGTTATCAGCAGAAGCTTTAAAGAGGAGAGAGGAAAGGATCGCTGCAGATCAGTTGAGAGAATCAAAGAATAAAAAGAAGGCAGCTCCAGCTGTTCCTCCTAGGAAGGGAGCACCTCCTGCCGCGAATTCAGTTGCGGCTAAGCGATTGGCAGCAAAGCGAGGTCAACCGATACCCACCTCTCCCGCAGCCAACAACTCTACTTTCAATGATTCCTTTGAACCTTTTAATGATGTGGGATCTTCTGCGAAATCAAATTTCTCAGTAAGCACAGTCGCATCTGGAAATTTCGCAAACGAGGATTTCTTTGGAGATCATTCGCCTGCCCCCACAACTAGTCAAAGTAATGCCAATAGTGGTTGGTTCGAGTCTGACTTTGGCGATAATCAAGTTAAGGTTCACCAACATCATAATCCACCATCTAACGCAGGCTTCGATCCGTTCGCCGATGAAGATGGGGCTGTACATGCTAAGCATACCACAGCACCAACCTTTGACGCTTTTGGCGGCAATAACGCGAATTTCTTCGATGCGGACGAAGGTAAGTGGAGACCTTTTGCTATCTTCATATTTTATCTCTTTGTCTAGACTTTGCACCCTCCTCAAACCCTCCTAGTTCGAGTGTACGTCGTCCTTCCTTTGAAGAGTTTTCTCCGACTACCGACTTTCATCAGCCGGCCACTTCCGCTGCCCCATCCTCGTTCTCGGGGTTTGATGAGTTCCATAATGACTCTGACTTTGCAACTCCTGCTTCATCTCAACCGGCAACTACTCATAAGGGCTCGGCAGCAGCAGCGGTTTTTGGAACTGTGGAGGATGATTTTGCCCCATCGAATGCTTTTGCTCCTTCTTCCAATCCTACCAACTCTGATTTCCTTTTCGATAACGGTGATAATGACTTTACTGACTCCCATGGCGCATTTGGACCTCCTTCTCGCCAAAACAGTACAAATGCAGGAAGAATCAGTTTCACGCAGACATCAGATCTCACTGATATTGATTTTTCGCTTCCTCAAGCGCCTCCATCTCGGCAAAGTAGCGTGGCGGCGGGTGGAAGTAATCCATTCTCAGCATTTGACTCTGCGCCAGCTCCAGCGCCGGCACCTGCTCTTATGGCTCACCACGATCCCTTTGGATCAGAGATCCTTACCCCTACCGTGGCATCGAATGCGAAACCAGCAGCTTCATTTGGTGGAGATTTATTGGATACATCCTTCGCCAGCTCAGCCACTCCACAGAGGAAGAGCTTAAATCTCAATAATCCCATGGATTTGCTTAGCTTATACGACCAGCCGAAGCCTGAACCTGCGAAACCTTCGGTTATGATGAATAATTCGTCAGCGATCAGCTCCATTCCCGTCATACCTAACAATAACTATCACATTACTCCGGGCTTAGGTGGTCCTGGTGGACCACATGCGATGCGTGTTCCTCCTCCTAATCCATTTGCACCTCCACATCCCTTTGGTGGAATAGGCGGTGCAGGAGTAGCACCTCCTATGAGTATGAGTGCTCGCCCTGGAGGTCCCCCTCCTCATGCTCCATTTGGTGCAGCGCCTATGTACGGAGGAGCTCCTTCTGGTATGGGTATGGGTATTGGTGGCGGAGGAATGTATGGAGGTGGTGCAGCACCTGCACCTGGAAGTTATGGCAGTTACAGTGCTCCTGTTACTCCCTCTCCGAGTTTTCAAAGCAATGCTATGATCGGCAATAACCCAAATGCTATGAAACCTAGCTATGGTGTGAATAGCGATCCTTTCGACTCACTCAACATTCTGAAGCGATAAAGCGAAGAAAAGCCTTTTCTTTTACATCATCAAAGCAAACAAGATGCATTTCCTCCTAATAAATCTGTTTTAACTCCTAGTAGATACTTCTTGTTTGTGTTCCTCATCTTCTCATATGATTGTAATTTAGACACTACTAACAATAAATGAATTGCAAGTCCTATCAACTCGTGTTCATTGCTTAATCATCGGAATTCATATATGGCAGGTCTGAGCCACTGTGAACGAGGACTCTGAAAGAGGAGCAGTAGATGGGTCAAAGGATGTGAGTAACGACCATAACGCTCAGTGATCATTTGATGCATTAGCTGAATGTTAACCATGGCAACGGCGCCTGTTCTTTGCTGATTGATGTGGGCATTGGTGTTGCTGTTCCGAGGAAATCCATTTGTGACAATTCCTACTAAAACTCTTTCCTCCTCCTCCTCCTCTATCTCAGAGCTGTTTCCAAACAGATTGACCCCTTGCCACTCATTGCTCAGTTGAGGATCGTACTGAGGAATGTCATCAGATTGATCAAAGGAAGCTGCCCTCCGTCTTTGTTCAGCCGCAACTTTCTGTTGTTGCTTCAGCTTCCTTCGCTTTGCTGAAGAAGCGGCCGAGGCAGATGATGTGACAATTGTTGGAAGGGAGCTGGACGAACTCTCCCGTTCTTTCTTCTTTTGAATTCTTCTGAGTTTAAAGTGAATCTTGTGTTGTAGGAATCGTTTTACGTCAGATATGGAGGGTTGGAACAGCAATGAGCCAGTGATCGGGACTCCTCGACTCGTCGGGAAAAGGTTGAGGAAGAGAAAGATTGGTTTAGGAGTCGCAGGCAACGGAGTAATGAGATCATTCTCTTGTGGGGGAAAGGATTGTTCGTATTGCCAATCAGAATGACGTAAACAGTGCACGATTCCTCCGACGTTAGACACTTCATATTTAGGTGGAATGACGTCATTGTAGTATTTACGATCTCTTACTACAAGAAATCGTTCGTGATAGTTTGATGCTGACAAGTCATCATCGTTCTCGCTCACTTGACCGAGGTTTTCATCACCAGTCTCTTGAATGTCATCTTCATCCATTTTATCTTCATTCTCAACTCGATCAGAGAATTCCTCTCCAGACTCACGATTCGATAATGTATTCTCCTCTTCTTCTTCCTCTTCCGAATGATTGAGTGGCTCGATGAGTCTCTGCAGTATGCTGTAAGGAGAGTGAGTCAAAATAGATTCATCTCTCTTAGCTTTCGGTTTCCTCTCTTCTTTTTTTATTCTTTCTTCATGATAAAATCGCTTCCAATACTCTATGCCTGCGAGTGTGTCAGGGTAGTCGTTCGGGAAGACTAAGGTATGGTGCAGGTGGAGGACAACGTTCATTTCTTGCAATCCTAGACTCAAGAGATGAAACTTTTCAGTGAAGAGATAATGGAATCCGGCGACGTCACAACGAGGTAATATGACAATCCATTCGTTATTTGATCTTCGAATAAGGAGTAGAGGCACTTCGGGCACGGAGTCAATGTCAGAGGTTGAAGAATCAGCGGGAACGGTAGTGCCGTTATTTTGGTTTTTCTTATTGGACGATGTTTTCCCATCAGCAGGGAAGGAGAAAGTTTGCTGAGCCAATCGAGTGACAGAGTTCCATAATTTAAACCGTTGTGACGCTATAAGTCGTTGTAAATGCGAGTTTAAAGGAAATTCCCTCGCCATTCTCTGCTGCAATCGTTCCGAGGACCATAGAGGAGATTCACCTGACATCTTTGGCCAGTGGAAACTTGTGGGTTGAGGAAATTGGTGATTTATACCAGAGGAGGATAGTGAAGCATTGAGAAGGCGTGGATCTCGAATATTATGGGAAAGAATTTGTCCTGTCTTCCACACATTCTTCAGTCTTCGTTCGTCAGAGAGTGTATGGTAAAGGAAAGAATTTCTTTGAGCAGAATCAGCGTGCTCAGTAGAATTTTTGTTTAAAACTTGAAGTAGGATATCATGAACCTCCTCTCCAGACAACCATAATCGAGCTAGGGGGACATTCTCCTCCAGGCTTATGACATCAGTTTCTTGAGACAGGGACTGCAATATCGTCAGTACTGTCGAACGAATCGATGGATGAGACCAACAAATTACCTAATCACAAAGGATAATGCGTGGTCGATTGCATTAAGGAGAGAGCCTCGCCTCTTACCTCAAGTCGTTGACCGAATCTTATGGTCAGAGTGATAGGACCTATCAGACCCTCAGGGAAGCGACCACTCTCATAGAGCAAGAGTTCAAACTCTCGAGCATAACCTTCTTTATTGGTTATCTTAGATAATGATTGGCAAAGGTCGCAGTCAGGATCCTAGAAATGGATAGCGTTCTGTTATCTCAAGTCACGGGGAATTGGCAAGAGGCAGACTTACCGTGTAATCTGTTAAAAATCGAGAAAAGACGTTTTGTGAAAGAGATAACTTGATAGGATGATAATATGAGTAGTCATATAGCAGAGCTTTCCTTTGAACAAGCTTTTCTAATGATTTTAGTCCTCTAGCGTTACTTCTCAGAGGGATTTGCCAACCATAATAGTCACGATCCATCTTCATTCTCTTCGCATACCAAACATGATTCGCTAATTTATGAACAGGTTGAGTTGAGTGATCAGATAGCCCTTGTTTGATGTAAGTATTCGCTGGAATTGTGCTATTTCTTCGTCGATGCTTTCTGCATCTTTTTTGGTCGATTGTTGATGAAACTGATGAGGGTTTTCTTTTATTACTTCTTATTTTACGAGGAATTTTGTATGACTTGTGGCTTCGTGTTCGATAATGCAATCTACCAATTGGTCTCTTCACTCTCTTTTGCACTTCTCCTTCTTCTTTACTTGCATTTATTTCTCGTTTACGCTTCTTAGAAGCATTCAATAGCCAATCCACTTGCTGATGCCTCTCTACTAAGTAATGAGAAACAAGAATCTGACCTGAATTTCCATCTTTTAATCCAGAATCAGTCATATTCCTCAAGTTATAAATGATCAAATAAACTTAAAATAAATTTGCTGGTCTCTTGCTATAACATCTCACACTATCGCGTTAGAGGAGTTTATTTGAGTTTTTGAGTTTTCGGAATAAACCGTTAAAAAATGAAATTGAAAAAAAAAATAATTAAAAAAATCGTTAAGAAATGGCTCGAGAGAGAAGTAGTTGTTAGTCTCAAGTAGTTGTTTGTATATTATCGCTTAATAGTAATGCTTTATAATCTCTAATTAACATACTTTTAAGCTATCTTACTATTATTACATTCGATCAAAGATTCATTATAAACAACTCCCTCTATATTCATTTTGATTGAAGAATGGCAGAATTCTTAGATGCAAGAAAACAAGCGCATCATCAACCCCAACAACAACAACAAAGTCATCAAATATCAAGTAATGATAAGAAGGATCTCTTTAAAACAGTTCCAGATGTTGTAGAAGAAAGAAAGAAAGATCAAGATGGAATTTATCATGTTGTCAATAAATACATCAAAGGCAATATCCTTGGCAAGGTGAGAACATTTACCAACTGTCATTTCCTTCATATCACTTATTTTGATACATTTTCATAGGGAGGTTTTGCTCAAGTATACCTAAGTACCAGTCTTGCCAATAAAGAGAAGTATGCTCTGAAGATCGTTGCAAAGAGCAGCTTGACCAAGCCAAGAGCTCGCTTAAAGGTATGAGCAACTCCCTCTTCTCTTAGCCTCCGTTACCGTTTGTACCAACAGTTGCAAACTGAAATCAAGATTCACCGAGCATTATGCCATTCAAACATTGTTAGATTTGAACGATTCTTCGAAGACAATGAATATGCTTATCTCGTTCTCGAACTCTGCGGTAATAATGTAAGTCCAATCGATTCTTTTCTTTTTCTCTCCTTACTCATATAATCTCTTTCATTAGTCTATGTCAGATTTATTGAACCAAAGAAAGAGAATCACTGAACTTGAAACCAAGTATTATCTGTATCAATTAGTCAACTCCCTGCAATACCTCCATCGACATCTCGTCATTCATCGAGATCTAAAGTTAGGAAATTTATTCATCGATGAGAATATGAAACTTAAAGTTGGTGACTTTGGCCTTGCTGCAAAGCTTCAGAATGAGACAGAAAGAAGAATGACAGTCTGTGGTACTCCAAATTATATCGCACCAGAGTTACTTGAAGGAAAGAAAGGTCATTCCTTTGAGGTAGATATCTGGTCTACAGGCGTTGTGATGTATACTCTCCTCGTTGGCAAGCCTCCTTATCAATCAAAAGATGTGAAGTCAACCTACAAAAGAATCCTTGCGAACTCTTACTCTTATCCGGAAAATATCACCATCTCCAATGAAGCAAGAACGCTCATTTCTAGAATGCTTGAAGTAAGTTCTTCATTATTCCAGCAACTTTCATTGAATAATTTAAATTGTAGC
The DNA here is from genome assembly GCA_015145745.1 of Poterioochromonas sp. DS. Taxonomy (NCBI): domain Eukaryota; class Synurophyceae; order Ochromonadales; family Ochromonadaceae; genus Poterioochromonas; species Poterioochromonas sp. DS. The sequence goes on from VKHI01000039.1 coordinate 98,735, forward strand.
TGAAACCTGAAGCAAGAGCCACGTTACAAGAGATCTTAGATCATCCGTTCCTCAATCCCGCACAAGTCCCATCTTCACTTCCCGTATCTGCTATGAAGGAAAACCCCTCTTTCCATGTTAAAACAACATTAATGACGATGCAACAAGTCGAGAAAGGTCTATCCTACCAAAATCCTGGCAAGGTCATGATGGACTATGAGCATCCAGCGAAACAACTACCTAAAGTCTTCAATAACGAAAACGATCCAAATGCCCATAATCGATTATTTCAACATAATATTGTAGAAGAAATGATGCAAAAGCCTGCTCCACCTTCTATTACCAACCCTTCCATCCTTGCTCCCTCAGTACCAGCCCCAGCTCCAACATCAGCGCGAGCCTCAACCCCTGCACCTACTCTCTCTCATCGTTCTCCTCCTGGTGATTCTGTTTTGCAAAAAGCAAACAAGAGCTCATCTTCGATTCAGAATATGGCGAAGGTTAGTACGGTAGAGAAGATTCACAAGATGTTGGATAAGTCTTATTCTTCCACGAATGTGACGACTGCATTGTCTAGTGGAGTTGTCACATCAAGCAGAAACAATGTCTGGGTGGTGAGATATATCGATTATACTTCCAAATATGGACTCGGCTTCTTATTTAACAATGGTTCGGCTGGTGTCTACTTCAACGATAGCACGAAGATCGTGCTTTCATCGGATGGTAGATACTTCCAATACATTGAGCGAAGGCGAGAGAGTACATCTAGTGCAAATGGAATGCCTTCTATCACTTCATCAGAGCATCAAAGTCAAAAGTTCTATATCGATAATTATCCACCAGAATTACAAAAGAAAGTCACATTGCTGAAACACTTCCGCAATTATCTGCTAGAAGAGGAGGCGAAGAATCCTCATAATATGAACCACGAACAAACAGCGAATGATCTCCAGGCACTAAAGACAGCTTTCTCTAAGGAATATCATTCGGACAAAAATAATTACAATAGCAGATATCCTTCCTCTTCATCTTCGTCATCCCAGGAGATCGAGGAAGAAACTGACTTAGCCTTCTTGAAGAAATGGGTCAAAACAAAGCATGCGATCTTATTCCGCATCAGTAATCGTACTGTGCAAGTTATCTTCTACGATCGAAGGTGAGTGAATTTATTTTTTTCTCTTTATTCCACTCTAATTCTTTCCTTTTCTTAGTGAGGTTCTTCTCTCTTCTGAAGCACAGATAATTACATATGTCAATAAGACAGGAGAGCGCAGTGAGCATGCTCTCAATGACATCATGCTAGCTGGAAGAGTAGATATTGCAAAACGGTTGAAATACACAAAAGATATCATGCATCGACTAATCCAATCACAACAAGGGAAATAAAACTGGTCTTCCTTCTGTATTCTTCTATTTTCCGATTCAATCTTAAGGAAGACTTATCCCCCTTTATAGTGATAAGTTTATCGAGCTTTTTTAGATTAAGTACTTATTCCCACCGCTTTTATTTCCGATTCTTCTTTGACTGGTTTGTTAACGACTCGCTCTCTTTTGTTTAAGGTTGTTTGGTTTTCATTCATTCACTCCCTCTTTGCTGTTTGTTTAATGCAATATGTAGTTAACTGTATTATGATGTAATCAAGGAGGAGAGATAATTTATCTTCTTAGAAATATACATGATGAACATTTCTACTACGTATCTTTTCTCTTTCTGTTTGTAATAAATAACGACAGTTGATTCTTCTACTATAGGGGGGTAAAGGTGTATAGCGCACATTTTTGAGAAGTCTAGCAACAGTATGACGCCATTTATTAAAATAACGTCTTTGAGGACAGGAAGAAAGAACGATTCATAGTGAGAGACTTATTCTATTACTATACTATTATTACTATACTATCTGAATTTATATTCCATCTTTTATCAGAACATGTTTCGAAATCCATTGATAAATACTGCAAAGAATCTTTCATCAACACTTCTGAGAAAGAAGGTTGTAGCAACCCCGCTTTATAATTTGCAACAACGTCAAGGGAAAATAATTATTATGGAACCATGTTTGACAAGTGAAGACTATAATGAAATTTTCAAACTAAGGGATCAAGCATTAGAAGAGATCGCTCAGAATCAGGGCTCAATCGAAGAACGTAAAATCGTTGAATTTTTCAAAAGTTCTGATGGGTTAACTGAAGAGGGAGAAGAAGATAATAGTACTGGTTCTCCAGCATTAGATAATGCCTTTGAGAAACTTGAAAATTTGTTTGAAAGAAATTTTGAGCGTGGATATAAATTCATGGTTGACCAAGTCGATGATTCGCAAGACTTTTGCTTCAAGGGAGACAGGACGGTAAGATGATTGGTGAACCTCTATATGACTCTTGTCTAACTTTCTATATGCTTTTTTATTGAATAGTTTTCTATCTCTAAATCACATTACCGAAAACTTCAAAAAAATGAGAAATTGAAAGAGGCTGCGATGAAGAGAGTTCAACTAGCAATTAAAGCTCTTGAGAATAAAGGGAAAGTGGGAGATATTCCCACCCCTCCTCCTCGTCCACCTCGTATTGTGTTATTAGAAGAAAAGGCAAAGAGAGCTGCCAATACTGACCTGGAATTGTTGTATTCTGTTGCAAGATGCAAGCCAGCAAGACCTTTGCAAGAAGTGTTGGCACAAAGACGAAGAGAAAGGAAATTAGCGAAGTTACAAAAGACTGATCCATAGGTCTATTTGACTCCTTAGTTCAGTGAAAACCATGTCTTTTCCTTACAACTATGGTTTGATTGTAATAAACTAACATTCTGAGAATCTGACATCATCAGTCAAGAAGCCGCACATCCTCATACGCAGCCTTCACCGCCTCTATTGCTGACAATCCATTCCTCAAATAGTTCTTAAGCTTCTCATACCTAGCAAAAAGAAAGGTGTTAGGGAAGGAGGAGATATTGGTTGCTGGCATCATCTTACCTCACTCGATCCTTTCTATTCACAGATGGTTTCACCTTCTGAAAGGCTTGTTCAAAATGACGTGGTTGAATGGCTATTCTCGAGATATCTCCTACAAATCCTTCCTTCTCCGTAAGTGAGGAGAAGTGGTCTGATGTGGCGGAGATTTCTTTGATCACCGATAGACCTGCTTCCCGTACCAACGCTGAAAGATCAGCACCACTGAATCCTTCAGCTCTCTCGTCACTACCAACCTGTTCTAACTGAACCCCATCAGGATTCTGCTCTGAGAAGAGATTGATAGAGACCTTCCTCGTAAGAGCAGAGAGAATGGACACTCGATCACTCGCGGTAGGTAAGGGCACATACAAGAGATTGCCCAAACGGCCAGGCCGAAGCATCGCATCATCAATTAACTCTAAACGATTCGTTGCAGCTATGATATAGAGATCCTTCCTACTCTCTAAACCATCCAGCTCCGTCAGTAATTGATTAACTACTCGTTCGCTCACGCCGTTTCCTGATGAACCTCCACCACTTCCATCAAACCCTGACGATCTCTTAGGACATAGCGCATCAAATTCATCAAAGAAGATTACACATGGCGCTGATGCTCTTGCTCGAGCGAAGACTTGTCTTACACGAGACTCTGACTCTCCTACGTACATGTTTAACAACTCAGGACCTTTCACTGAGATAAAGTTTGCACCACTCTCATTGGCGATTGCCTTGGCAAGAAGAGTCTTACCACAACCAGGAGGTCCAAAGAATAAGACACCAGCAGGCATTTCTAATCCTAAAGCTTTGAATCTTTCAGGATGAGCGATAGGTTCAAGAAGATTGTGTTTGAGCTCTTCTCGAACTTCTGCTAAAGCACCAATATCATTCCAACTTACTTCAGGCGCAACAGCAAATCCTTCTCGTTTCGCAGTGGGTTGAATTTGTTTAATCCCTTGGAGAAAATCTTTCATTTCAACATACACATCAGCATAATCAAGCTGACTCAGCTGCGGAGCTGTCAGTGTGCTATTTGTATCAATTAGATGAGAGGACTCATTCTGGAATGATTGATCTTCCTCACTGACTGTGATTTCCATCGCACCGTCTTCATTCTTCTCAATAGAGAGAGATGGCACCGGCTGGGTGGCTTCCTGACTATGAATGATGCGAGTAACAGCGATCATTCCTGCTTCTCTTGCGAGTGCTTGCAAATCAGAACCAACATAGCCTGGTGTCATTTTGCCTAATAGGTTGAAATCAATGTTTGGAGCATAATTCATGCCAGTGGTGTGTAATTGCAAAATCTTCGTTCGGGCAATAGCGTCAGGGACAGGTAGGGCGATCTCCTTGGCAAATCTCCCTCGCACGCCTGGATCGATATGTTCTGGCCTGAACCGATGAATAATAACTCATTTGCTAAATCCGTCAGAAAAAACACTTACTTGTTTGTTGCGACCATTAAGATGACTAGTTTCTGCTGCGAGGTCTCAGATGATATATTATTGTTGTTTCCGTTGGTCGAGGATGACGAGAGAGTACGTTGCATAGGGTAAGGAGAGGTGAGATCAGAAGTATCAAGAGATGATGTAATTTGATTTAAAGAGGAGATATAGTCGATTGAATCAAAGAGTTGAGCGATAATTCGACGATCCATACCACGTGTAGTGCTCTGATGACAACAAAAGGTTTAAAACACGAGAGAAATGACGTGAAAGTCTCTTACCTCTTTCTTGCCAGCAATTACATCTAATGCATCGATAAATAGGATTGAAGGAGCATTTGCAGCAGCTGTTTCAAAAACATTGCGAATTCTTTCCTCCGATTCACCTGACGTACCTCCGATGAGCTCAGGACCAGAAACCTATCGCAGCAAGTTATCAGTTAAGATCAAAGGAAAAACAGACTTGATTAAGTTTGATTACCTTGAAATAATTAAGGCCAGTCTCACCTGCAATAGCATTGGCGAGGGTTGTTTTACCACAGCCTGAGGGACCATGAAGCAGAATCCCACATGGCGGACAAACTCCTAGGTGAGTATAGAGACCAGAGTACCACAAAGGATAGCAAACAAGTTCTCGGATTTGACTTAATACATTATCTAATCCAGCTAGATCAGAAAAACGAGTCTTTGGTCGATCTACGAGGAAGGAGTTCGGAACCTTGTTTATCTTGCCTGTGCTCTGAGGGAAGTTCAGGCTTGTGCCATCATTCTCTGCGGTTGTAGGTTTCCTTCGTTTATCTCTTGCTTCCATCCTTTTGTCAGTACTATTGTCAGCGGAGCCGTTGAGCTTGCTTAAGGAGATAGAACTATCATTCTGTGTGAGTGTCGCGCTGCCCGGCTCATCAGGGCGGTGGCGCTTGGAAGCGAGAGATCGCTGGGAATTCACAATAGATTGATTTAAATTCATTGATTTCGTTTCCTTTGAGCTCGATTTTGGAGTTTCTGAACCTGAAGTGGCTCTATTGAAGTCGGTGATAGATTCTGGAGCAGCTGGGGATGAGGGTATGATATTCTGAAACAATCCTCGAACGCTCTGAGTAAATTCTTGGTTAGTCAACGATTGATAATCTGGGTAAGTATTAAGTAAAGTGTTCACAATTGCAGAGAGATTAGTGTCGGTATTCTCTGTAATCGATAATTCCTTAATCACTTTACGAACTTGAGAAGATAGTTTTATTAATGAAATCACAGGCTTTGTATTGTTTCCAGGAAGACTGCTATTACTTGAGGCTGCAATCATTGAGCTCAATTACTTCTTTCTCAACCAATTAGTCGTTTAAGATGGATTGATGAAAAGGAATGGAAATAATTGGCAATCGTATTTATTTTAATTCTACACCGCTTTTCAGATTGCATTCGATCGATTTTTTCAAAATGTTAGGATAGAGAGGTTAATTCAAATTTAGGACCAAAGGCCAAATTGTGTTAACATAGACTTCAGACCTCTTCACAGACGGATTTAAAGCATAGGACAGATCGGATAGAGTTAGTAATATGTAGGCAACCTCTTTTTCTTTTATGTAGTGAATGTCAAGTCTTTGAAGTTAACATTTTACTCAAAAATTAATCGAAACAATAAAAGTTTAAAAGCAATACATTTAGAAGTTTTTATGGGTTGTTCATTCTCTGAAATGTCATCTAGTTACATTGAAAACGGTTTAATTGATAAGAATCATTTTGTGTCCACTGGTATCTTGGGAGAAGGAGGTTTCGGTCGGGTTGTTGCAGCAATGTTTGTCAAGACAGGAACTTGGTATGCAGTGAAAGAAATCAATAAGGTGAGTCCCTCAAGGTTGCTTCTTTCTTCATTGTTCTAATTATCGCCCTTTAGTACGAATTAGTGAAGCATAAGTGCGGAGTGTCAATGATTATGGGAGAGTTAAATGCAATGAAGAAGATTGACCATCCTTTCGTTATTAATTTGAGATTAGCGTTTCATGACCGGTAAGATCTTTGGTTTTGTTCGCTGCTTTGTCTTTCATAATCGCTTTGAATTAGTCGCTACTGCTTCTTGGTGTTGGATTTAAAGACAGGAGGGGACTTGAGATACTACCTCAAGAAGCGCTATTTGTTTGACGAGAGAGATTGCGCTTTCTATGTAGCTTGTCTCTCCTCAGCATTAGAACATATTCATTCTAAGAATATTATTCATCGAGATGTCAAGCCAGGTAAGTCATTACAACCTCATTCTAAAAGAAGTTTATAAATCCTATTTAGAAAATATTATCCTCGACGAACGAGGATATCCTTATCTTACCGATTTTGGTGTTGCACATGTGCAAAATGATCCGTGGGAAAGATATTTGACGTGTAACTTGGCGAGCGGAACGAAGCAATACCTTGCTCCTGAGGTTTTTACCAAGTCTCATATTCATGGACCTGAAGTTGACTTTTGGAGCCTTGGAGTTGTTATCTACGAGGTTCTTTTTGGTCGTCGCCCCTTTGAGAAACATGCGCCAATTCCTTTCATCCAATACCTCGAGAAAGCCTTGTCTTTGAAGCGAAGACAGTTGAAAGAAATGAAAATGAGAGAGTTGACTCAAACTGCCGAACTGACCTCGCCAATCCTCTCTGGATTCTCCGGAGTCCGCACCAGTGGCGACTCAACTCGTCAGAACTCCTTTTCGAGCATTTCCTCTCCAGTAAGAGAGTCAAGACATCGCGCTTTGAGTACTGCAAAGACTTCTCAATTGACGGAGTACTCTACTTGGGAGAAGGACTCGTCTACTTTATACTGCTCCTCTGCTGGATATTCTCAACACTCTCGAGAATCGAACAAACGTGTCATTCAGAATCAGAATGGAATGAACAGTGGTGGAAGCACTCTCCAAGATAATGCCATTTCTTCAGACAATCACCAACAATTAACAGATTCTTCGAACTCAACTCCGCATAAAAGAATTCAACTCAAAATAAAAGACGGGTTTCTCCCACAGCTAAAGCAGTCCCATGCGAGTGTGAGTTCATCACCTGTGAATACCAGTGCTTCCAAGACTTTGTTCAAGAGAAATCCTGCGTCCGATGAACCTATAGATATCCAAGCAATCGCATTCGTGCCTAATTCTTCTGATAATAGCCTAGGAAGTTCTAGCAATGACTCTGATTTATCAGAGCCCACAGGCAGAGCTCAACCTGGAGATCATTGGCTTGTCGATGACGGTGAACTTCCTGAAGCTTTATGCGTAAAGGTTCCTTATACTAACCCCTGGTTAGGAGTTTTATCGAACGAATGTGTTGAATTATTGACTGGATTGTTTGATGTTAGACCAGGTCATCGTTATGGGTGCCGCAACATTGATAAAATTCGTTGCAGCCCTTGGTTAGAAGCCTTTAAACTCTCGGACTGGGAGGAATTAGGAAAGAAGCAATACCGCCCTAGATTTCAACCGGGGAAAAGATTTATTAAAGATTCTTTGACAGGGATTGATGATATTAGCAAAGGTAGATTGTTGGGTACACCGTACAATGATGGGGAAGTTGATGAAAGTGACAATTACGAAACTTTAGAAATCATTTCACCAGAACAGGAGGAAATGTTTAAAGAGTTCTTCCATGTCGGTCGAATTTACGAGGAAAATGAAGAACCAGACACAAGAGGTAAATTTCAGAAAACAGAACGTAATGATCAGTCGCATAGAAGCAACAATCAACGTCAGAGCAATTCAATTCTTGTGAGTAAGAAAGTTCAGGATGTCAACGCTGGAAAACAGCTTCGAGAGCGCTTGTACATCTAATGTGATTAGTTTCCGTGATAATTTATTTTGTTTTCTTTCTCTGTTTCAGTATTGTGATTCATAATCTTTCTTTTCTTTTTTGTCTTGATTTTAAAAGGGTCACATGTCTTCTTCATTTATTAGCTGTTTTCGTCATTTCAAATTCCATATTGTAGGATCTTTTACAACACAACACATGCACATATTACTGCTTCCTTGTTAAAATTAATAAAATTGGATAATGAACATCAATATCATATATATCACTCTTCTCTTGCGAATACCGATCTCTCTCTGCCGAAGTCTAAGGAAAGATTAAATGAAGAGATTTTATTTCAGTTGACACTCACTTGTGTTGAATAGTCTTCAATGATTTCAATAAGAAAATGTGGGGAGGCTTTTGTTTGAAAATTCTCCATAGAACCAGACCTTCTTGGTTGAAAGAACATGACCACTCCGTCTGGTGAGAGTAGATCAAGTAACAGTTGAATTAATGCGGAATGAAAGTCTTGAAAGAAGAGACAATCAGCTCCGATCATTACCTCCCATAGACCAATTTCTTCTTTATCATAGCTAGCCCAATTCAAAACCTTGGAAGAGATCGATTCATCATCGGCTAACTTTCCAGCAGATTTGCACATCTCTATACAAACTTCCTAGAGAGAAAATCATGTCAAGATGAAGGATGCACAATACAGGGAATACCTGATTCCTAACGCAAGCTGGATGCCCATCAGTTAATAAGACTCGATTACATATACCTAACACGGACAAGCTTAATCCTACAAGCCCAGTAAGGCCACCTCCGAGCTCTAAAAGAGATTTATTGTCAATCAAACCCCTTAATCGAGGATTCTGTAACAATACGCGCACTAATAAAGATTCTGACGGCCATACGCAGATATTTCCTGTATTATCGACTCCATACAATCGATCAGAAAGCAGGTCATTTATAGTAATGGTCTTGTTCTCTATTGGTTCTCTTGTAACGATCTCAGTTTTTTCACTATATGGTGAGAGATCATATCTGTAAAAGCGAAAAGACTTTTCTTGAGGAGTGTATTCTTGATCAATCACTTTAATCGGTACGAGTCCCGGGGTTGGATTCAGTAAATGAATTTTGAGTGATCCATCTTCATAGACAAGAAGCTCATTCACCACCAATTCGATTGACTCTCTTTCCCATTCGTTAGAATATTGAAAGGATACATGTATTTCAGGACAATCAACTTTTTTGATGTAATCTTTGCAAAACGAACTCAAGGAGTCAATAGTATTCAACTCCGTCAGGAGCTTTGAGCAGGAAATTCTCAGTTGAAATCCTTTCCAAATTAACTTAGACTTTTCCAAGGAACTATGTCCAGTAAATCGATGAATTGAGGATTGATGATCAGTTGATCTCTTCTTCTGAGTGAGAGCATCTTGTAAAATCTTCCATCGCGACATGATCACTCGAAGTCTACTCTATTATACCAAAAGAGGAAGAAATAGCGTCTTCAATTTGAAAGTTCGAAAATTCTTTCAGTTTTTGATATCATTTCTCGACCGTAACCTTCACGGAACTGAACCTTCATTGATGATCAATCAGATATCTATCGAAGACCTTCAACTAATTCATTGACCGCTAGACTCTAAATGTTATGGAATATTCTCGCATTACTGTTCGTTGTTGCCTTTGGGATAACCTGGCGAAATACTTCTGCTTCTTCAAACTGGTCCTTTCGAAATCATGCAAAGGCGACGAAACAAACTACTTCTTCCCGGAGATCCTTGAAGTCTCGACAACCAATTCAATCTACTCAATCTACTCCCACCAGAAGGCCAATGCTTGATCGAGATGAAGGCTTCCCCTTCGATGAAACTATCCAAGCTCTCACAAACAACACGTCACCTTCAGTGTTCCGTCTCCCTTATTGCTCCTCACCAGTGATCTTCACCAATGATATCGCTGATGCACAGCAGACGATCTATAACTGCTCCTCGTATGCACCAGCGCCGTATCAGATTCCTTCATCGTTGTAAGTACCTTGTCGATTTTCTCTTATCTGGTTATGACGAACTAACACTTACTGTGCCTTCTTATCCATAGTCAAGGAGCGTCACCAACCGTGGTGTTGACTCAGATCGTGTTCAATAACCTTGTGCAGATCGATGATGTCTCAGAGACCTTTACCTTTGATTGCAAGTTTCGAATGACTTGGAACGACAATCGTTACAACATCACACAACTGTTCCCTTACTTGGACAATGCGACAGCAGCGAATGGCATCGAGATATCTCAGCTTTACTATAGTCAGGCTAATCCACTCGAGATCTGGAGACCTGATCTACATTTTGTTGATGCTCAAGAGGTTGATGTTATGGCGGAATCTTTTCGAATAAAGCAGCAAGGAGTTATTTATTGGACCCAGCATTTGTCCATCACGTTGAGTCAGCCTGAGTTCGATTATCATAATTATCCTTTAGACCAACAAAGCGCTTGGTTTCGTTTTGAGAGCTTCTCTTATCCGATGAATCTATTGCGAATCGGGTTTGTGAATCCTCCAGTGCAGTTCAACGACGCACCTGGCGGTGACGAAACATCGTTTTCTTTGAATGCGCTCTGGTCTTATGACTCATGGGATGCGGGAATCGATTATCCCAATTACCAGATCACTGTAAACTCTCAACCGCGCATATTTTCCACAGCTTATATCAAAGTGATCTTCAATCGTAGATCGGCTGGCATCCTTTTGAGATTGGCTCTTCCGATCATGTTTGTGGCGGTATTGGCTGGAGTGATGTTTTGGGCTGACATGGAGAAGCGCTTGGACTTCACGGTGACATTATTGTTGACGATATCAGCTTTGTATGTCTCGATCATCGAGGGAATTCCTTTGGTCGGTTACTCAACGATCATGGACACGTTTGTGTTTTCGATGTTTGTGATTTTGTTGTTTTGTGTGTTGTTGCATATAAGCACGTACCTGATGACGAAGGAGGCTCAAACGGAGAGTATAGTGGAGGAGATCGAAGGGAAGGTGTTCGGAGATAGGGTATCAGCCAACCTGTCTCAGAAAACCTTTCCGATCCCAGGATCTCGACCAACTGATCTTAATATTCTTCAAAGTCATCTTGACGTTGATTCCGATGATGAGGACCATGATGAGCCCCATCGTCCGGGGAGTAAGCGCTTTACTGAAAATAATGAACACATGAATGCCGGCCAATCTAACGTCGATCGCAGCATAGAATCGGTTGGTAAAAAGCGATTACATTGTCGATTTTTCCTTACTGATTGTATTATTCTTCTTGGACGTTTAGTTGTTCCAGCTTTGCCAATTCTTCTTGCAATTGCCTTTTACAACACCTCATTTGGTGGACAAAACATGACAACATTAGTCTCTGTACTATTCGGAGTCATTTATGTCATCGTTTGCTATGTAACTGTCTTCGTTTATTCCCGAAAACGATTGACAAAGAAGATGTTATTAGCTGTGAAGTTAATTCGATTAGATACAGACAAAGGAAAGAATGTGATGTTGTTTGATTTGATATTATTATTTTTATATGAATTCTTTGAGAAGAATCAGAATAAGAAGAACAATCAAAAGAATAAAGGAAAAGGAAGTGTTGGATCAAATGTGCAGAATCCATTGACGGGAACAGTTGAGCGAAGTGGAAGTATTGAGCCGGGGATAAGTATGGTAGAGGCAGACTCTCAAACAGCAAAGAAAAGATTTATGGAAAAATCGCTTGCAGTTATGAAGGCAAATGATATGGAGGAAGTTGATCTATCGTCAGTGAGAGGAAGTGACGCTTACAATCAAAGACATCATTATCAAGAACCAGATGTCATTTTCAAGAGGGTCTATGATGAGCAGCATTCTTAAAACTCATATATTTCTTTGACTACTCAAAACAACTATAAATCTAGTTATTTTTGTTTTTTCTTTCACTCTTCCTGTTTTCTATTATTTATATTCTCTCAAGCCCTTCCTTATGCAGTTAGTCTTTGTTCATAATAGATAAAATTTGTTGGTAATAATAAGGTGTTGCAACAGTGAGATAGGAGTGAGTCCTCAATTTGAAAGATATCTCGCTCAGTCACGCGACAAAGCAAAAAGATATCAGACACGATAGATAGGCAGTAAGTAAGTATTGTGAGAGACAAATGAGATTTGAGGTGCTAATTGGGATTATAATTTTTGCATTTTCCATTGTTGAGGCAAGTATCCTCCCCTCATCAGCTGTATTTTTGGAGAAGCATGCAAAGGCGACGAAACAAACTACTTCTTCCCGGAGATCCTTGAAGTCTCGACAACCAATTCAATCTACTCAATCTACTCCCACCAGAAGGCCAATGCTTGATCGAGATGAAGGCTTCCCCTTCGATGAAACTATCCAAGCTCTCACAAACAACACGTCACCTTCAGTGTTCCGTCTCCCTTATTGCTCCTCACCAGTGATCTTCACCAATGATATCGCTGATGCACAGCAGACGATCTATAACTGCTCCTCGTATGCACCAGCGCCGTATCAGATTCCTTCATCGTTGTAAGTACCTTGTCGATTTTCTCTTATCTGGTTATGACGAACTAACACTTACTGTGCCTTCTTATCCATAGTCAAGGAGCGTCACCAACCGTGGTGTTGACTCAGATCGTGTTCAATAACCTTGTGCAGATCGATGATGTCTCAGAGACCTTTACCTTTGATTGCAAGTTTCGAATGACTTGGAACGACAATCGTTACAACATCACACAACTGTTCCCTTACTTGGACAATGCGACAGCAGCGAATGGCATCGAGATATCTCAGCTTTACTATAGTCAGGCTAATCCACTCGAGATCTGGAGACCTGATCTACATTTTGTTGATGCTCAAGAGGTTGATGTTATGGCGGAATCTTTTCGAATAAAGCAGCAAGGAGTTATTTATTGGACCCAGCATTTGTCCATCACGTTGAGTCAGCCTGAGTTCGATTATCATAATTATCCTTTAGACCAACAAAGCGCTTGGTTTCGTTTTGAGAGCTTCTCTTATCCGATGAATCTATTGCGAATCGGGTTTGTGAATCCTCCAGTTCAGTTCAATGAAGCCCCTGATTCCGACCAAACTTCATTCTCTCTGAACGCGCTCTGGTCTTATGACTCATGGGATGCAGGCATCGATTATCCAAATTATCAGATCACTGTAAACACTCCAGATCGAACCTTCAGCGCAGCTTACGTTAAAGTGATCTTCAATCGTAGATCGGCTGGCATCCTTTTGAGATTGGCTCTTCCGATCATGTTTGTGGCGGTATTGGCTGGAGTGATGTTTTGGGCTGACATGGAGAAGCGCTTGGACTTCACGGTGACATTATTGTTGACGATATCAGCTTTGTATGTCTCGATCATCGAGGGAATTCCTTTGGTCGGTTACTCAACGATCATGGACACGTTTGTGTTTTCGATGTTTGTGATTTTGTTGTTTTGTGTGTTGTTGCATATAAGCAC
>VKHI01000040.1:0-112328 GCA_015145745.1 Poterioochromonas sp. DS
AGGACATCGCAAGTACGACTGTGAAGAGTTCAAGAGAGCGTGGATAGCATTGAAGAAGCAAGGTAAAGCACATCTCATTCTCGCCGATGACGAAGTAGGGTTCTGTATCACATCAACGGAGGTGATGGAGTGGGAACTCGATGATCCAGCAACAGAAGTACAAGATCGCAGGCAGGTTGAGACCTTCCGGATTGAGGATCGAGATGTCAGGACGTTGGTTGCTTCCAGCGAGATAAGCGCCAAATCAATCTCTTTCTTCTCGAATAGTGTTACCTCCAGCGAAGCGGATGAGATTGTTGATTTCTGCAACCACGGCATCATGAGTTTGGATTCTCTTTCCATCTTTTCCACACCCAGTGCAGACATGGTATCCCCAGGGATCCAGTGTTGGATGAGATTTCTCTTTGCGTCCATTGTTGAGTCCGAGTGATGACACACGTGCATCGAGCACCTTCACGAATGGCTGGAATGCGAAGGCGATAGCGATATCTCAATGCAGTGCGGAAGTCAGAGCTTCGCATGGAGAGAGAAGGAAGTTTCGGGATAGCATCTAACCATGCGCCTGCGTGATTGTTGCAAAGTCCTTTCCACCAACGCAAGTCTGAAAACATATTCTCATTGGAAGATAGAAGTGTCTTCATCAGCTTCATGCGTGCATTTCGGATGTTGTATGTGAGGAGATTCTGCAAAGACTGATGCTTTTCCATTTCCGTTGATGCTTCTCGATCGTTTCGTTCTTTCATCGTGTTGATCTCGATCAATTTTGCCATGAAGTCCTGGATACCATCACCTGTGTCCTGAGCCTCAAGCTTGAACTTCTTCACCATTTTACACAACTGTTGCATTTTTTTTAACTGTGACAGACTTTAAATTAATAATGTACAGAATATACACCACAGTCTATAAGGCTAACGTTGATAATCTGAATGGGATAATCACAAAACAAACAGGAATGTTATTGGATTCGCTCTTATTAAATTAAAGTGATTTAGAACCATTGATTAGTTGGAATTATGCAAATACACTATTTTGTTAAAAAGTTGCTTTTCTTAAAACTCGTTACATATTGAGCACTACTGCGCAACACACCCCTGCGCCAACTCCATGCCTTTCACTCCACTTTCCGTGTCGCTCAGCAACGTGTGTACAACAAAGCCATGCTTCTTGTACAGCGACTGAACATGTCTCACTGCAGCTATGATCGATGCATGTTCCTTACTCGCCACTGCTCGATGAAAGCCAGATCTGCTGCCAAGATCACCTTCTTGTCTTCATGTTTGAACACCGAGCTCGTATCGATACGAACGGCCTTGGGTGTCTCTCACACGGTTCTGCCTCGGATGGCTCCGAGATCTTTGCCGAAGATCTCTTCAGCTCGATTCACATCAGCTACCGTGTATGGACAGTTCAACACATGGCCAAGGTAGTTGTGATACGTACAATGTACACTACTAGTTACTCAATTCTTTAGTTCCCATCAAGGAGAGAGAGGATGGAGAGAGGAGAGAGGAGGCATGTTTGATAACCTCCTTCGAATAGAAGACGAGGTCAGAGGTGGATGCAGATGACCGAGTTCCCACTCCATCACCTCCGTTGATGTGATACAGAATCCCACTTCATCATCGGCGAGAGTGAGATGTGCTTTACCTTGCTTCTTCAAAGCTATCCACGCTTTCTTGAACTCTTCACAGTCGTACTTGCGATGTCCTACAAGGCCACAGTGTTGGAACATTAGGGTAAATAGACTATTAAGTAGATAGAACATTAAGTTAATATGAACCTATTGTATTGTTATTGTGTTATAACATATTATAATATATCATATCATATCATATCATATGATGAGACCAAGTTGATGGAAGACGCTCACAGCGGCCTGGTTGTCACACAAGATGTCGAAGGGATGGAGAGAGGAGGCATGTTTGATAACCTCCTTCGAATAGAAGACAAGGTCAGAGGTAGATGCAGATGACCGATCTTGTACTTTTGTTGATTGACTTCTGTTGATGGATCATCGAGTTCCCACTCCATGATCTCCGTTGATGTGATACAGAATCCCACTTCATCATCGGCGAGAGTGAGATGTGCTTTACCTTGCTTCTTCAAAGCTATCCACGCTTTCTTGAACTCTTCACAGTCGTACTTGCGATGTCCTACAAGGCCACAGTGTTGGAACATTAGGGTAAATAGACTATTAAGTAGATAGAACATTAAGTTAATATGAACCTATTGTATTGTTATTGTGTTATAACATATTATAATATATCATATCATATCATATCATATGATGAGACCAAGTTGATGGAAGACGCTCACAGCGGCCTGGTTGTCACACAAGATGTCGAAGGGATGGAGAGAGGAGGCATGTTTGATAACCTCCTTCGAATAGAAGACAAGGTCAGAGGTAGATGCAGATGACCGATCTTGTACTTTTGTTGATTGACTTCTGTTGATGGATCATCGAGTTCCCACTCCATGATCTCCGTTGATGTGATACAGAATCCCACTTCATCATCGGCGAGAGTGAGATGTGCTTTACCTTGCTTCTTCAAAGCTATCCACGCTTTCTTGAACTCTTCACAGTCGTACTTGCGATGTCCTACAAGGCCACAGTGTTGGAACATTAGGGTAAATAGACTATTAAGTAGATAGAACATTAAGTTAATATGAACCTATTGTATTGTTATTGTGTTATAACATATTATAATATATCATATCATATCATATCATATGATGAGACCAAGTTGATGGAAGACGCTCACAGCGGCCTGGTTGTCACACAAGATGTCGAAGGGATGGAGAGAGGAGGCATGTTTGATAACCTCCTTCGAATAGAAGACAAGGTCAGAGGTAGATGCAGATGACCGATCTTGTACTTTTGTTGATTGACTTCTGTTGATGGATCATCGAGTTCCCACTCCATGATCTCCGTTGATGTGATACAGAATCCCACTTCATCATCGGCGAGAGTGAGATGTGCTTAACCTTGCTTCTTCAAAGCTATCCACGCTCTCTTGAACTCTTCACAGTCGTACTTGCGATGTCCTACAAGGCCACAGAACCAACACTTGTCATCGATGGCGTTGGATGTGGATGTGGATATGGAGTTCGTGCTGGACACAGAACCAGAAGGCTTGTGTTCCTTAGCTGCATTGGCTGTCGACTGCTGATGCTGGAGTGGTCTGGTCTTGTTCGGCGGTGGAGACTTGCCAGGGCCGCTGCCATTGCCAGTTGATGGCTACCGGACTCTTGAGCCACAACGCCACTCCCTTGTCCAGCTACATGCATGTTGCGAGGGTCCATCTTGCGTTTGCTGACTCGACGGAAAGCTCATTGAGAGTCTTAGGGTACACATCTTCACCATCGTTGAGCGGTTGTCCCAATCCTCGAGCATGGCGCCGTATTTCTTCTTATCCAACTTGCTGAGGAAGATGATGCGGTTGCTGATCTCTCACAGTCTGCTTAGCGCGATCACTGAGCTCGAGCTGTTCATCACAGGGTAAGATTAATGGCAGGCGCAGCGTAGCGGAAGATGAGGTTGAGGAAGAAGTATTCCGGAAGGAGCAACAGGTTCATCAGGTTCCTTTCGCCATGTACGAGCTGTAGCGCGAGTTGTGACGCAGTGGTACCGGAAGTACCAGAGGTTGACGAGGTATTCGTACCGGAGGCGGCGCGAGCAGCAGCTCTCTCTTTCTGCTGAGTTCTTCATCTTGAAGATCTTGGAAGAGTGGCTGTACTGCTCTTGATTACGAAACTCAACGCCACATGACTCGGCCGCTTCCACTTCTGTGAGGAAGCGCATAGAATCTCCAGTTCTCTCCATTGTATTGTCTAACCCTGTTGAACGCGGCGTTAGCCTCTTCATGTTTGAATGGATTCTGGTTGTTAGGACCTCGGTCCTCCAAACTCAGTCTTTCACTTCTTTCCATAACTCCAACACGTTTCTTCCGACGAGTCATTTCGTCAATAGTCATCCGACTTCCATGAATCTTGTGTCTCATGGCGGTCGTGCATTGAGCCAAATCACGCCGTACAGCTTCACCTTGTTGTCGTTGTAATGCTGCATACGCGATCATGCCTCCACCCAAGCTTTCATATATCTCTCTTGAGCCCAGCTTGCTTTGAGCTCTTCGGTGGCAGTTGCAGCTAACACTGCAGGTTGGGGTTCTCTCTGGAGAAATCATATTCTTTCAGTGAACTCGAATGATCTGGCTGCTTCGATCATAATGGATCGCAGCGTAGTCCAAAAGCTTGATAGTTCGCTTGATTGAAAGCTCTTGCATCGATTCTGTAGTTGGTGTAGTCGAAACATCCAACTCGATATGGCGCCGACAGGCTTGGGAGGCTTGTATCTTTGTCGTTGTCAGCTTGACATCTTTCTTCTGTTGTTGAGGCTTGGCAGGAGGCTTGCCTGCGTTGCGCTCGTTCTTTCACTCTTTCCACTCATTTTAGTAATGTTCTTACTTGCTTTCACGTACGTTTGTCAATTGACAGGCTTTAATTTAATAATGTACAGAATATACACCGCAGTCTATAAGGCTAACGTTGATAATCTGAATTGGATAATCACAAAACAAACAAGAATGTAATTGGATTCGCTCTTATTATATTAAAGTGATTTAGAACCATTGATTAGTTGGAATTATGCAAATACACTATTTTGTTAAAAAGTTGCTTTTCTTAAAACTCGACGATCATGCTCCACCCAAGCTTTCATATATCTCTCTTGAGCCAGCTTGGTTTGAGCTTCGGTGGCAGTTGCAGCTAATACTGCAGGTTGGGGTTCTTCTCTGGAGAAATCATATTCTTCAGTGAACTCGATGATCTGGGCTGCTCGATCATAATGGATCACAGCTTAGTCCAAAAGCTTGATCTTCGCTTGATTGAAAGCTCTTGCATCGATTCTGTAGTTGGTGTAGTCGAAAACATCCAACTCGGATATGGCGCCGACAGGCTTGGGAGGCTTGTATGCTTTGTTGTAAAGAAAATACACCGCAGTCTATAAGGCTAACGTTGATAATCTGAATTGGATAATCACAAAACAAACAAGAATGTAATTGGATTCGCTCTTATTATATTAAAGTGATTTAGAACCATTGATTAGTTGGAATTATGCAAATACACTATTTTGTTAAAAAGTTGCTTTTCTTAAAACTCGACGATCATGCTCCACCCAAGCTTTCATATATCTCTCTTGAGCCAGCTTGGTTTGAGCTTCGGTGGCAGTTGCAGCTAATACTGCAGGTTGGGGTTCTTCTCTGGAGAAATCATATTCTTCAGTGAACTCGATGATCTGGGCTGCTCGATCATAATGGATCACAGCTTAGTCCAAAAGCTTGATCTTCGCTTGATTGAAAGCTCTTGCATCGATTCTGTAGTTGGTGTAGTCGAAAACATCCAACTCGGATATGGCGCCGACAGGCTTGGGAGGCTTGTATGCTTTGTTGTAAAGAAAATACACCGCAGTCTATAAGGCTAACGTTGATAATCTGAATTGGATAATCACAAAACAAACAAGAATGTAATTGGATTCGCTCTTATTATATTAAAGTGATTTAGAACCATTGATTAGTTGGAATTATGCAAATACACTATTTTGTTAAAAAGTTGCTTTTCTTAAAACTCGACGATCATGCTCCACCCAAGCTTTCATATATCTCTCTTGAGCCAGCTTGGTTTGAGCTTCGGTGGCAGTTGCAGCTAATACTGCAGGTTGGGGTTCTTCTCTGGAGAAATCATATTCTTCAGTGAACTCGATGATCTGGGCTGCTCGATCATAATGGATCACAGCTTAGTCCAAAAGCTTGATCTTCGCTTGATTGAAAGCTCTTGCATCGATTCTGTAGTTGGTGTAGTCGAAAACATCCAACTCGGATATGGCGCCGACAGGCTTGGGAGGCTTGTATGCTTTGTTGTAAAGAAAATACACCGCAGTCTATAAGGCTAACGTTGATAATCTGAATTGGATAATCACAAAACAAACAAGAATGTAATTGGATTCGCTCTTATTATATTAAAGTGATTTAGAACCATTGATTAGTTGGAATTATGCAAATACACTATTTTGTTAAAAAGTTGCTTTTCTTAAAACTCGACGATCATGCTCCACCCAAGCTTTCATATATCTCTCTTGAGCCAGCTTGGTTTGAGCTTCGGTGGCAGTTGCAGCTAATACTGCAGGTTGGGGTTCTTCTCTGGAGAAATCATATTCTTCAGTGAACTCGATGATCTGGGCTGCTCGATCATAATGGATCACAGCTTAGTCCAAAAGCTTGATCTTCGCTTGATTGAAAGCTCTTGCATCGATTCTGTAGTTGGTGTAGTCGAAAACATCCAACTCGTACTAAAGTTGTATAGATGTGATTAGAGAATTCGTAGAAATGTGGGTATTTGTTCTTTAGTTTACCACCAAAGTTTCCTACAACATTTAAGAAAACTCAAGAGCATTTCATATATAGATGAAACACCAACACCTATTGGACCAAACCAATCAAATACCTGTCTTGATTCTCCTTTCGAAGACTTTGGATCTGCTAAAACGATCGACTTGTTTGATGACTGAACGACCGTTTTCTGGAAAGTTGGAAATGAATAATGATCCAATTTTCCAGAGGTCTTTGCAGGACCTCATCAAAGGCATTCGCAACAGCAAAAGAGATCCAACAGCTTTCATTTCTCAGGCAATTTCTGAGATAAAAAATGAACTTAAATCTACTGACTCGTTCGTCAAGTCAGAAGCTGTAAGTCCGGCTAAAGACCGCGAAAAAAATTTGATGATGATATTTCTGTAGGTTCGGAAGCTCACTTATCTACAAATGATTGGATATAATGTGAACTGGGCCAGTTTTTCTATTATCGAGGTCATGTCCCAAACTCGATTCGCCCACAAACGAATTGGCTATTTAGCCGCAAACCAGGTAAACAGACCACAGCGCAGATCTTTGTTTCTTGAGACTTTTGATAGATATTCGACGAGAACACAGATGTAATTTTGTTGACGACAAATTTGTTTAAGAAGGAGTTGTATAGTGCGAACCATTACGAATCTGGTTTGGCGATGAACTGTTTGGCCAACATTCTCAACCAGGACTTGGCTCGAGATTGCCTCCCGGATTTAGTCACTCATCTTTCACACCCCAAACCTTATATTCGCAAAAAGGCTGTGCTTGCTATGTATAAGTTGTACTTGAAATATCCTGCGGCGATAAGGCACACTTTTGGCAAACTGCAAAACTGTCTGGAGGATGGAGATGTTTCTGTTGTGTCTACAGCTGTGAATGTCATTTGTGAACTGGCAAATAAAAATCCTAGAAATTATGTGGGAATGGCGCCGCAATTCTTTCGTCTGTTAACCACCTCTTCTAATAATTGGATGCTCATCAAAGTTGTGAAACTAATGACAGCTTTAGTCGCCGAAGAACCTCGGTTAGCCAGGAAGGTGTTGGAACCATTAGCTACAATTATACAAAACACCGGAGCAAAGTCTTTAAAGTATGAATGTATTCATGCCATCACTGAAGCTTTGCCTCACTCTAAACGAGAAGACGGGAGCGAGCCTCGCAACTATAATTCTGTGGTTAAACTGTGCTCAGATTACCTCCGCGGATTTTTAGAAGACACAGATCAAAATTTGAAGTACCTAGGATTGATTGGATTATTGAATCTATTGAGGAGTAGTCCGAAGAGCGTGGTGGAGCACCGAGATTTAATCTTAAGATGTCTAAACGACGAAGATGTCACCATTCGAATTAAGGCTTTGGACTTAACGGTCGGAATTGCTTCAAGGAAAAGCTTAATTGAGCTCGTGAAACATCTTTTAGAGGTAAGTAAATTGGATTTTGTTGAGGTTACTGATGGAATTTTAGCAAGCACGACGCGCTGAGGGTACATATCGAGACGAGATTATTACAAGAATCCTTTTCGTGAGCAAAAATAATAAATATGAAATGGTGACGGATTTCGCATGGTATGTTTCAGTTTTGTTAGATCTTGCTGTTTTGCAAGGATCTTTACACGGACGTGAAGTTGCTTTACAGTTGATGGAGATCTGTTTAAGAGTTGACTCCGTTCGAGCATATACCGTGGAGCAAATCCTCGCACTAATTCTAAATGACACTCTTTTCTTTGGCCAAGCGAGAGACACATTATCTGAAGTTCTAAAAGCGGCTGCCTGGATAGTTGGGGAATATTGCGTCATTGTCACCTCGATTACACTCGATACTGATGATAGTAATCCATTCTGGATTGATGGTCCTTTTGGCGAAGAGATTCGATCTATCTGGCGAGGACAGCATCTTTACGAGATGCTTCTTTCCGCATTACTCTCCCCCAAGACAACCAATCTTCCTGAAAATGTACAAACTGTTTATATTCACTCTTCTATGAAAATCTTTATTCGTGCATGCTTGGATGGCGAGATTTCTTCGATCAGCCCATTGATCAACGTTATTCGGTTCGCTCTTCCTGTTTTTCTACAGGTAAATACCTGCTGCGAATTTTGATTTCTATTTGAATTTTGAACTTTGAATTAGAGTGTTAGTTTAGAAGTTCAAGAGCGAGCTACTGAATTTTCACAGCTCTTAATCGAGTTGGGCATTCTCCGAGATTCTCCTTTGGAGGAAGGAAATCATCCGGAAGAGTATTTATCGGTCGATCTTTTTGAACCAAGTCGTCCTTTAAAAGTCGATGAGGCGGGTGCTCAAACTGCATTTCGTAACAAAGTTTTACGAACGTTGATAACCGAGCCATTTTATGCTGTCCATTTCAAGGCCCAACGAAAAGTTCCGATTCCTATAGAGATCGATATTGATACTGCTTTTAACTCCAAATCCTTCTCAAAGTTAATTGATTACGAAGTGGATGACAATGTAACTCTTCAATCTGTTCGGTTTGTTCAAGAATCGCCTTTCTTAAAATATTCATCTGCCGGAAAGTTGAATGTTGAGGAAGAGGATCTCTCACAAGTTTTAAAAGATGCTTTGGAAGAAGATTCAAGGAAGATTGTGCCTTCTCCCTTGTCAGCTCCTGGAGTGTCGAAACAATCTACCGATTATCCCGACAACATTTTCAACCTTTCAAAAAGTGTAAAACCCGATCTCTTACTCCCTTTATCTCAAGCTCTTGCTGAAGGCATCCAAGAACATGGAAACAACTCCAAGAAGGCGAGGAAAAAGAAACACGCGGTTGCGATTGATCGGAGAGAAATGATACCGGCGGGTGCTCTTTCGTCCGAAGATGAAAATGAGAGCCGAAATCAGTTGCGCGATAATGTGGGAACCGTTAGTCGTGACAGCCGTAAGAATTACAAAATATCTTTTAAATATCTCTGATGGTGCTTTATTATCTAGAAATTTTGGCACAAACTGAGGAATTACTTGATGGATGTCGGCCATATAAAATATCGGAAGGAGAGATGAAAAGGAAACTCCTATCTACTCGTGGAATACGTTTAGATCGAACACTAACTTTGCTTTATCCGCACTCTTTCTCCGAGGCCCTGAGAAGTCTTCAAAGAATTTTTCGCGCTCAGGTGGTGAATGGAAGTGAACAGACACGAACTGCTTTTCTATCGTCCAAGTTTCACACAAACGTTAAGTTATACCTCATGTTTAACTTGCAAGAAGACAAGTTAAATTTAGAAATTCGGTGTGTAGGGAGAGATGCTGTTTCCACTGAAGCTGCATTGTCTGCATCAGTAAGAGCAATAATGTCAGTTTTACAGTTTGAGGGTCATAACAGATAAGTTGAATAACTCACTTTGGCGAAACCTATTTCTCACGAGACTCGAGAAAAACAAAACGCTATCCCACTCATTAGCATTCTTACATTAAGTTGCAGTTCTACAAAATCAATGCCATAATCTATTTAGCGTTGATTTTCGATTGAAATGTCGTAAAAGCAAAACAGCAACAAGGAGTCCAAGAAGGAACGCACATAACGCAAGGTAATTAAAATCTGAAGAGAGAGAATCAAATGCTTGCGCTGGACTGAACACGTCGATGTAGATATCTCCGCTACTTCCTATTGCGATAACGAAGCTCTCAGATTCTAGATGAGCTGAAGTTGAGAGGAGATTTAGCGAATGCGAAAAAGAAAGGTGACGCTCGCGAGTGAGGATGCTAGTCGGCATAATCGTGATAAAGGGGTTGTATTTGAGAAGTCCTTCTTCCCTTTCTGTACAGATGTTAGATAGAAAAAGTTAAATCTCGAAGGAACTGACCTGACACGGTAGGATCAGACAGAGGGCGACGCGGACTTAGGGCTCGAAAATCAATCGAAGATAAGTGGCCAGAATCAAAAGCAATCAACAAGTTTTTGTTGTTTATGCCTCGAGAAGAAATTGTTTGAGTCAAGTCAGTGATTCCTCTAGTAAATGCATAAGTGCGTTGCATAAGAAGAGGTGCTGATGTAAGAAAGCTTGATCTTTTTGTAACGTTTCCAACTTTGTAGAAATTGGGATGGTCTTCAGTCTTTGCAGCCTTGGATTCTGTACCAAAGGGCGTGAAATCATTCTTACCAATAAACCCATCATACAGTCCAATACTGGAAATTTCTCCCCGCTTTGCCTAAAGCTATCGGTTGAGAGACGAATTAATCAGCGAGTCACTTCTCACCTTGCTATTCCAGTAAGAAATTAAAACAAAATTCTCGATAATAACTCCACGGATAGGAAGTTCGACATTTTCATGTGAAACCCGATGCAAGATCTTTCCCGAAACAATATCAATTATGTGAATAAATAAAGTCGAATCGCTTTCGTCCCTTCTTGTCCCTTCCTTTTGTTTCATCGATTTGGTGCATATTACGGCGAGATTAGGGTTTATGTAGTTAAGCAAAATATTATCGTCTCCTGAAATTGTCAAGAGTTATCAAAGCGATGGAAAACAGTCATGGTGACTCACCTAGTGTGGTTGCACGATTGCTAAAGGCATGTTGATCATTCGGGCGGAGGAGAAGGACTATTTCTTCTAATCGCGAATCAAACTCAAGCTTGGCAACAACACTCGATTGGAGACATAGCTCGCGATTACCCTCGCATTGAGATGAAACAAACTATTCAAATCTGTGAGAAAACTTTGAAAGGATAAACAATGCCCGACTGACCTTCTCAACAAGTACAGTTCCGGATGTGTGATTTACAGAATAGAAGTAGCCAGGCGCGCTAACAGGCCTCTCTTTTAAAGAAAGAATTTTATGGTGATCATTAGAGTCCCCTAAAATCTAAGGGGAAAAGAAGAAACTATCAACAAAAGGAGAGGTAAAAAGAGGATAACTTACAATATTCAAGTCAACATTTGAAGCTAACGCGCCGATTAAATTCGCATCTAAGAGTATGTCTCGTGTTGGTACGACATTCACGATTTGATTTTCCAAGGAATCAGCTGTCCATTGAAAACTTGACTGAATTTGAAAAAAATTATCAAATGTTTCATCCCAAATCAATGCACGGCCAGACTTCGTGGGAACAATCAAATAGAATCCAACCGCCGCTGAGTGAGAAGAGTCCCATTTGGGCAGTAGCTTTACGCGTTCTAAAATGATTTCATCATCGGCTAGGTTCGATAACATAGGTTTCCATGTATGAATTCGAATATTCCCACAAAACTTTGGTTTGACAGCAATTAGATGAACGGCGAGACCAGTCTTGGCAAAAGATCTGCAAAGACTGAGATCAAGATTTTAGAGGCAAGAAAATGAACTTACTTCTCTTGCTCATCTAGACTAATTGCAAGAACGGATCGACTGAGATCACAATTTTCATATTGTGATGATCGAGTAAAGTGTTCCAAAAGTTTCTGGAGATTAAATTGATTTAATGCGACTGATATCTACAAGGTTCTGAGCATTGCGAAAAAATAAAAGAATTAGAACCTACCTCACTGGACGGAGCAGTCACAGAATAATCTTGCACAGAAGCATGCAGAACATGTGGCTGCTGTAAGCGACTGAGACCATCATTGCGAATCCAATTTATCGCGCTCGAACCTCGACGCTGCTCTTCACCAAGATCAACACTTACCACTAATCCACTTCTTAGAGTTAGTAAAACATTTTTGCGGTGCAAGGATTTGGGAGTCGAAACACTGAAAATACGAGAATGGCTAAAAGGAAGAAACGCCAAAGGAAGCTTCAGAGAAATAAGAGTGAGGCGATCGCTCAGTGATCGACGAGATACGAAGAGATCGGTGGCCTGTCCTTCATTCAGTTCGGAAGGAAGGAGTTGAACGAAAGAGAAATCTTTCACTACATTGCCGTGATTTGGATTGTGCGACTTCACTAATTCAACTTGTCCAACATGCACAGAATGGGTTACGTCGTATCGATTTTCTTGTTTGAAAGCTTGCAAAATCAAATGAATAGGATTTGCGAAACTCAATCCAGTAATTCTCAAGTACAAAGTCGGGATCAGGATACCATCAAGTTCAGAGAAGAAGAAATCCGATGTAAGAATCGAAGCATCCTTCCCAACAAGTTCAACCAGATCAACTGATGATTTTGCTTTTACTTGAGAATCTGAAATCACTTCGATCTCCAATCGATTTGATGTCAGCGCAGTTCGGAAGATTGGTAAGGAAGGGGTCTTGACAGGGAGATGTTGAAATTGTTTCTTGTCAGTCGCGAAGACGATTTGCGACGAGGTTCCATCCTTCAATGAGATACAAGTTCCTAAAATAAGATTATTTGGATTTGCAGTGGATAAAATCGATGGGTGGAAGTGGCGATGATTCATAACAAAGTTGGCTGAGGTAACTTCGGGCTGGGAAGAAAGAGCATTCTCAATCACTGTAACCGTTTCCTCTTGTAAGATCGTAATAAGATTTGACGAAGAGGGATCAAAGTCCAGAAAAATCTGGTTCCCGTTTTGTTGCTGTGTATCTGAGAGATAAAGTTCCCAAAGGATGCCCCCGCTAACAGAGAAAGCAGCCGAGGCAAAACGTCTCTTTGCTTCATCTTCAAATAGAAATATGGAGAGTCTCTCGAATGCCTTTACATTTAAAATTTTCCCCACTTTTCGAAAAGTGATTTGCCATTTAACATTCCCACTTTGTGGGTGCAAACAACTTGCGGCTACCGGATTGGAAGTGGCTACAACGACACAATCTGACGTCTCTTCTGCTCCTTCAATATAACCCAAGCCTTTGTAATGAAAAGGATCTTGCGAGCAGTGAATAAATCGAAGAAGAGCAAAGACAATTAAGAAGCTGCAGGTGAATTGTAACATCTTTCTTCCTTTTTTCTTTTTTTTCTTTCATCGATTCCGCCAGTTCGCTGCCGTCGTGCCGGCTTTTTTAAAATTTTTTCTCCTTCATTTCAAAATTTAGAAAAAGACAAGCATGATACAAGAACAACAACAAGACAATCATGAGGAGTATCAACAAGTCAGCTTTAGACGAATTGAAGAGTTGGAGCAACATGGAATCGCAAAATCTGATATTCAGAAGTTAAAGGCGGGAGGGTTTCACACAATAGAATCAGTGAGTATTACTTTCTCTCCTATTCAGAGGCTTATCTAAGTCTTTGACTCTAGATTGCCCATACTACCATGAAAAAGCTGATAGAAGTGAAAGGAATCAGCGAACAAAAGGCTCAAAAACTAAAAGATATGATTCGAGCTCAACAACTTGTTTCGTTGGGATTTCAAACAGCGAGCAGTCGATTAGAGTGTATGAAAGACCTCATCATGATTTCTACAGGTTAATTTTGTGGAAAGTATGACGATTAAGGACTCCTTCATGTTTCCCTTAGGATCTAAGGAGCTCGATAATTTACTGGGAGGAGGTATCGAGACTGGTTCACTTACCGAAATTTTTGGAGAATTTAGAACAGGGAAGACGCAGCTCTGCCATACTTTATGTGTGACCGCTCAGAGGCCATTAGACCAAGGTGGTGCAGAAGGAAGGGTAATTTATGTAGATACTGAAGGTTGGGTGAACAATGAAAAGTTGTAAAGTTTCCATGACTCTTGCTCTGTTAGGAACCTTCAGGCCTCAGAAACTGGTTGCAATCGCAGAAAGGTAGCAGACCGAAGTTATTTTGCTGATTACAAATGATCTTTCCTTAGATTTCGAATGAATCCTGAAGAAGTACTGGATAATATAATTTGTGCGCGAGCACATAACTCTGAACAACAGCTTGAGCTTTTAGCGGATGCTGCAGCTTTGATGAGTGATAGTCGATATGCACTGCTAATTGTAGATTCTGCGACTGCTCTATATCGTACGGATTATATGGGACGTGGAGAGCTCTCAGAGAGGTCAGTTTTTATGGGATCTCACGAATCTTCTCATTTGTCGCTGTTAATCCAGGCAAATGCACTTGGGGCAGTTTCTTCGCCAACTCACGCGTTTAGCAGAAGAGTTTGGCATAGCTGTTGTTCTTACAAATCAGGTAGAGACTGTGAATCACATTCAGTTACGTCTTGTCTTGACTTCTTCCTCTTGGTAGGTTGTGGCAAATCCTGATGGTATGAGCTTCGCGAAGGATAATGTCAAGCCTATAGGTGACTACTTTTTTTGCGTTATTTTCGCATTTTTAACGTCTTTCCCCCTCTCATCAGGCGGAAACATCATAGCTCACGCTTCGACCACGAGATTGAAGCTTAAAAAAGGCAGAGGGGAGAACAGAATTTGCATGGTTTGTGGTTTTTTAATAATTGTCTGCTCTTTACCTCAAAACATTTCTCAGGTTTATGACTCTCCGACGTTACCTGAGTCTGAGTGCACTTTTTCCCTTGGTCCTGCTGGTATTGAGGATGCAAAAGATGTGTAGTAGCCTCAATTATCTGTTTGTACATAGTTTAAGAATTTGTCATTGGATGGCGATTCAACAACAATCAGGGATTCTGAATATAATTAATTTAACAACACTATCTCTTCCAACCCTTTAAAACACTCGGAAGATCTTCTTCACGTTTAAGGCCTTATTCACAGCAGGGAAATGCTCAATCACATTGAATCTGACAGTCTTGGCGAGTGGGCGGCACTGTCCGATTGTGACGATATCACCCTCACCAACGTTTTGGAAAGCAGGGGAGACATGGACAGACATATTTCTGTGTTTCTTTCCGAAACGTCTGTATTTTGGGAAGTATTGTAAGAAATCTCTACGAACAACTAATGTTCTCTTCATTTTGTTTGAGATAACCATAGCCTTCATGATTCTACCACGAATGGAGACGTTACCAGTGAAAGGGCACTTCTTGTCAACGTAAGAACCATCAATAGCAGCCTTTGGAGTCTTAAAGCCAAGACCAATGCTCTTGTAGTATCTAACACCCTAAAGAAGGTAATCAGGCGCAGTAGGTCTATAATGAAACAGAAGAATACCTTCTTGTCTTTCTTGCCTAAGACTCTCTTTCTGCCAACGAAGATGGCATCCTGCTTTTGGTAAGCCTTCTCGGTCTACGATATCCTCGATAAGCTCCAGTTAAACGATATCATAAGCTTCGTACCTGTTCTGCCTCTCTGTATTCAGACATGATCGATAGTGTTGTTTTCTATTTGTGGTTTTGATGGCTCAAGGACTATGATAAAACTTGAGATTTGACATATTCGAGTTTTCTTTCGAGTTTGTTGTGTGAGGTCAAAAAACGAAAAAAGAAAAGAAATGTTGCGAACAACAAAATACTTTAAGATTGCAACAGTATCTCCCTTCCAACTCTTGAAAGCTTGGAATCATTCGAAAACCCCTTATAACACAGTCTACATTTCCCATCTAACAGCATCTAATTGTCTGGAGTTGCTCCAAAAATGCGAATTGAGGAAAGGAGAAACTCGATCTTATCTCGATCTTTTGTTTCGTTTGAAAAGTATTGGAGATGAAAAAAGTCGAAGAGATGGCTTTGAATTACTTATGTACAGGCTATCTCGTGAAGACAGATCTTATCTGGATTCAGTTCATTTGATGAACCTCCTCGAGTCTGAAGGCTTCGTTCCTTCAAAAAAGTTATTTTCCCTATTTGTCTCGATTTTACTCAATCAAGAAGGAGAAGAGTCATATCTACATTTAAAAAGATTTTATTCCAAATATCATGAAGGGTGTAGGCTGAATAACGCTGCACTTTACGTTGATGTTTGTCGAACCTTTTGCAAGTTCGGTGATGGGTCAGCCGTCGAAGTGTTGGCAGATATGGTGAAAGCAAGTTATCAGCCAACCACTCAACTTGTTGAAGAATTGCTTAATCATGCACTACTTCATCGAGAAGCTCGTCTCGTGCGGGGTTTGGTGGCGTGGTTTCTATCTCCTCAAAATCAATCAAACACTAAACTAAGCTTAGGATTATGTCTTGAGATTCTACAGTTCAGTGCAAGCGTCGGCGATGAAGAACTTGCATCAAGCGCAATTGAGGTAATACCAATATTTCTTCCTTTTAAAATCCTGACCGATTCGTAGCTCCTCACAAAAAGTGGATACCCGTTACGAGGCGAAATTTACTATGGTTTGATTAAAGCCTTCACAGCTGCTGGTAATCTTTCTGCTGCAGTCGAAGCTGTGTTCGATATGCATCACCAGGGGATTTTATTTAGTATAAACAGTCGTTATCATGAAGATGCGCTCGATGATATAAGAGGCTTCATTGTTAACTTGCTCTTACACAATGAAAAACATTCGGAAGAAAATAAGAAATATGAAGTTAAGCAGGATAAGATACAACTCCTAGAAAAGGTTTATTTTGCTTTGACTGAACAAGCTAAAGAAGGAGTATCCATACCTCCCTTGTTATTAGAAGCGTGGATTGAATCTACTTGTTACTGTGGTTATTTCGATAGAAGCTTACAAATGATTCATCAAATCGATCATCTTTTTCAGATTCCACCAACTGTCAATTTTTACAATGCTCTCCTACAAGGAATCGCTGTCAATGATTCTCAAAATTTGGAGAAGATACAAATCATCTTAGATGAATTGGATAAATTACAAGTGCTTCATCCCGAAGTTCCGGAGTATCGAGCGAATCAAGATTCTTACTCAATAGTCTTCGATTCGATGCTCGCGCATGGGAATTTCTCCTCTCTTTCCAAACTCTGGCAAGTGTGTAAGTCCAAAAATATTTATCCCAAACACTCAACTCTGCGAAAAGTGGCACATGCACTTTCGAGTGAAAATATGGAGAAAGAGGCTGAGGAAATGTTGCAAATTATTAAGATAGGATCTTTGGTAGCAAAGAATAAAATATAATTCTGAGAGAATTTTAATAGTTCTTTACTTTACATCTTTATGAACTTGTTGCACTAGCACCTATTGCTGAAAATTTGAGACATACATAGGGTAGATTACCCTCTGCATCTTCCTCATCTTCTTCATCCACTATACCTTTCTTTGGTCTCAATTCTGGTCTGAGATTTAAAATCGTCGATGTCAGTTTTGCTCGAATTTCCTTTTCCTGCTTCGAATCAGGCTTCATGAAGAAGCCAGTAAAGTCTACAGGTAGCCCATATCGGAGCACAGACTCGACAAACGCTTGGATGATCTTCAAATGGAGCCATGCACTGTAAACCTCTCCGAAGTGGCTCTGACACCATCGAACTGTTGAGGTTCGAGTAGTCTTGAGTTCAGCTTGTGCCCTTTCGATTGCACCCTTCACACCACCAGTTTTCGTGGAATCATAAACCAACTCTCTTACAGTAAAACGTTTCTCACGGAAAGCAGCTTTCAACGGTTCCACGTAGTCGACAAACTTTCCTAATAAAAAGAATCATAACTGAACTGCTATCTTGGAATTGGTGAATACCTGGAGTGAAAACGTCATCGACAAAATATCCTGCCTCATAATGCCCTCTCAATACAGTCACAGCGTACAAAGTTAAATCGCCTTCCTCAATGATCTTCTTCTTGCTGCCAGGAACCACAGGGCTTCCTTTCACTGCGGCTCTTTTGATTCCAGGACCGAAACGACCGTCATTTCTCCCGACACTACTCGAATCAGACCAATCAGGATTGCCAAATGCGGCAATCTCTGAACCAATCGTATGGTAGGTATTTAAAAACTCTTGCTCGAGAGCTTTCGGGACAACCACTGTAACGGTCAAGAGATTATCGGAGTTGATCATCTCCACCTTGGCAATCGTTTCAGGCGTTAAGAAATCCTCAAATTCAGATGTAGCAAGATTAATAATCTGACGCCTTTTCGCGGCAGCAAGAGCCAAATTTTTCTCGGTGTAGGTATTGCTCAAAACCTTCAACTCCTCATCTGTCTTTCCGGCAATTGCTTGAATCTGACCAACTAACTCCGACAATTGCTTTCCATCTGTTTGAAACTGAGCAGAATTCCATTGAAATCTATTAAACACCGCGTCTAAAGCGACATCATTGACAATAAGAGGTTTGGCCTTGTCACCGGCGATTTCTGAGTATTGCCTTTCGACTTTTCTGACAACGTTCTACAAGAGGAAAGATCAATATAGCTTCCTGTTTCAAAAAATACCGAACTAACCTCAACCTGCTGACTGATTTTACTCAGATCATCGGACAAAGCTATTAAAGTGTCCAACGTGCCAACAGTCAGATTTGGAACTTTAAAGCGAAACAATTCACACGCCGCTCTTAATTCATTCGAAATTACGGTGAATGTGGTTTTGGCGTTTTCCTTATTGTTTGGAACAGTAACAAGCCAAACAGTTGTCGACATCGCGATGCAGAAAATGTTGCTTGGGATGATCTTTGTTTGGCCCTGTAACGTGCTATATAAAAAAGTTGAGTCACGTTATTTTTATGTTGGTTGGTGAGATATGTTTTGCTCCTGTTACTCTCAGGCCTTGCCAAAATCACACTTGATGCAAAATCAAAGATATGTGAAGAGGCTTTTCCATTTAGCATCTCAACCTTTTACCATGTTGTGCCAGAAATGTACAACAAAATCAAATGGGAAGATAGTAACCATGAGGCGTTGTGGAGACAATCTACTCCGGATCCATTTTGTAGATATTTTATCCAACAAATTCCGACCAACCAGAAAATGCAGAAAATTCTGCCACTTGAGAAACATCAACTCTCTCATTTTCCGGACATAATATCAATCATACAAGAACTTATTCGTATAAATGAAACTCCTCTTGATCAACAGGTGGGAGAGCATCTCGATAAATTTCTTGTGACAAACTATAGAAAGATTTGCAAAACCTGATGGATTTGTAAATGAATGTACTGCGAGGTGTATGAAGATTTCCGAGGTCAAGTACTAAGACAAATTTGTGATGTTTATGGTCATTTTAACGGGTATTACGATGCGATTTGTCAACTAATGCCATATTTTTTGTCCCGAGCTCCTTTTTCTGAATCAATTCGTCGGCCCTTGATCGAGAAGTATTATGGCTGTATGCTCATAACTTTTAATTGATTATGAGCATGTTCATGCATTTAGAAAGGTATTTTTTACTACTCAAGCAAGTATTCCCCCTCGGATGCTTGGTGCCAAAAAGAAGAGGAGAATCAAAATTTCTACAGATCAAGTCGAGGCTGTTCGCAGCTCTGGTCCCAACATTTCTCCAATGATACACTACTTCAATCACTACTGGCTTTTGGCAACTGCTATCCCCAAGTAAAAATGATTTAGAAATTTGCGATTCAACCTTTGATTTGCCAAAATGCTTTTCTTCGCCAATATGTCCATCAATTATCAATGGCGTTGGCAGCACGAATTCCCCTACTATCACGAAGTGGGTCATGAAAGATGTAAGAGTTTTAAGGAATATGTTCATTGGACTTCTTCACTTTTCCAGTCGTAACTATTACTTAGGTGGAGAGAGTCGTCTTCAATACGTGTGACATTTGATTGAGAGTGTAGATTCTGATTTTGTGCAAACTTGGAGATGAAGCATAGCAGATGAAATAAATTGAATGTTTGCTGGACGATGAAATCGTTTCTGTCGTCCCAGGTCGGTGACTTCTTTCACACCGCGAGTCACTTGCCAAAGGCAGAGCAGAGTCGAACTTGTTTTGCGGTCGGATTTTGGCCTTTAAGAAGTACGCTTGAGATACCCACTTTGAAGTTGCGGATACTTTCTCTGAAGTTCTTCAGGGAAAGAGGAGCAACATTTCTTCTTGTTCTCATAATATAATGTCTGTAGATACTACGCTCTATCTATATTGTTTACAAAGAGATCGGGTCAACTTCATCGTTTAGGTATCGACAGTTCTTCAATTTTGGCTTTGGATGATCCTTTAAAGTGAAATTGATAAAGATGATATCAGGTCATGCCCACACAAATCGTGCTTACTTCATCCTTCGATTTTCGGCCCGATTTTCGGCCCGATATAAGTAATGGTTTTTACAAACATATTTCACAACCAACAATCGAGGATAAAGAATTTGAGGGTGTTCTTGGTGTAAAAACCAAACCATCAAACGCGTTATTTGCTCTGTTAGTTGGTCACCTATGGATTTTTCAGTTGATTTCTTGAGTGCATGTGAAAGATGAGCTAATCTCGCTCATCCTTGTTCAAATGCAGTTTTTGGATTTTCTCAATTTTTTTTCAAATTTGTAATGAATGAATGATCATGGCGTTAATTCAGACAGTTTTTCGAAATGCTACAATTTAGGGTATGACTCAACTGTGTACGATAATTTTTTCTCCAAAACGGTAAAGTTCGATTCGTTTTCGACTGTTACAAAATATCTCGTTCGGGATGGCAGATGGACATGGAAGTTTGGATATTCTTAGTGAACATGATTGGAGAAATCTGGTCTGCCAAACTCATGAAAGAAGTGCAGAGATAGCAGGTGCAAATTTGAACGTTCTTCTGAAAGGGTTGTTTTCTTTATTCTCCAAATCAAAACAAATTTCTCTCCCTTTACATAATGAGCAATGGGAAGAAATAATTGAGCCAACATTCATGTGCTTAAATCAAATTTGCTCAGTAGAAGAAATCATGCTGAGGATCAATGAGCTGTGTTCTCTCAGCCAGCAATTCAAGTTAGAGACTACAATTACACTTTTTCACGGCGCTATTTGGTTTTTATGGTTCTGGGTTCACCAGTTTTCATGTTTTATCTCTTCTAGAGAACGTATTTTGTTACATGTTCATTTGGTTGGTTTGAGATCAGTTCTAAATGTCTCTGGTGCAACCTGGGTAGAGTCTTGGGTTTCCAACCAGATAGAACGTATTATTTTCAAGCTAGAAAAAAACACTTTTTCTGTTCAGTCAACAATAGAACTACTAGAACCAAATTTTGCGCTCCGTGAGGGTTGTTGGGATGGAAGTACTGTCTTGACCTCCAAACAAAAAACTGAAGTTTTAAAGACAGAACTTTCTAAAATGCCCAAACTAAAACTCGAAATCTTCGGAGCTGATCTGTTGTTCGATGATGATGAAGAAGATGATGATGATAATTCGCCTGAACTTGAGAAGCATGATCATCCTATTCAATCAAACCCTGTTTATCTCCCATACCCTGTCTCTCGCATTCGAAAAGGGGAAAATTTGTTAAAAGGCATTGATAACATATTATCAGTGGATACTGTTGAGTTAGCCAGACAATGGACTCTAGTAGATCATGGACTCTTCTGTTCTATTTCGCTTTTCGATCTTTTGATTGGTTGCTTCTCACCTACCTCGAGTTGTCACGAGTATTCCGACAAACTCTTCGAAAATATCCGATTAAGTGGCCTCAAAAAATTAGTAGATCGCTTCAATGCCGCGTCTTTGTGGGTTACAGAAATGGTTTTAAAGGGGGAGACCCCGAAAGTCAGGGCAGAAATTATTACTAAATTTATTCAACTTGCTTCACAAATGCAGAAAATGGGAAACTACAATGGATTGATGGTGATATTGACTGCATTGCAGCAAGGTAGTGTTTCTCGTCTTGCTATTTCCTTTGATCTATTAGAGAAAGAGGATGTGGCAGCTTTGAATTCTCTGAAGGTAAAGAGCCGTCTGTTTTATTTCTCTTTCTAATTATGAATTTAGAGGCTCATGGCTGGAGCTAAAAACTATGCATCATACCGCGAAGAATTGTTGAAAATTTCTCTAAATTTACCAGTGGAAAAGCTTGAGGAAGCAGAAGGTTGACTCTCTTTCTCAATCTAATCAACTTCTAATTCACTTTTAGGATGGAGACAGCATCTTATTCAGCAAGTGTTTGAAGAAGATAAAGGTTTGATTGTTATTTGGAAGCATTCTTGTTTTAAAGATTGATTCATAGGACTATTGTCAACTCAGACTACGGAGCAAATTGTGGAAGCTGTTGTTCCGCACCTTGCGGCACATCTTGGTGCACTGACAGGAATAACGGAATGTCTGTCTGACTATCTTTCAGAAAATGTCCACTTAATGAATTTGACGAAATGGAAGCTCTGTGCGAATGTGCTGACTCCCCTTTTTCGACTTCAGAAATTGAAATACCACTTTAGACCACTTCGGTCCGTGATTTGTTCTTTACATTCCCAGTGGAAGGTATATTACTATGAATCTAGTTTTGAGAGTAAGGATGTGGCTAAGAGATTGTATGCGATATCTGAAGCAAACGAAAGCCCTGAAGCAATCTACGCACATTTTCATAAGGAAGAGCTGCCGTCTGTAAAAGAATATGATGAGGAAAGTGTTGATGGAGACGCATTAAACCCCGTGAATAAGACAAGTAAAATTAGAGCCTATGATCGCATTACGAAACTCCAGAATTTAGATACTTTGGGAGATTTGAACAGACCCGCCATGAGCCGATCACAATCGCAATTCAGCGTTTTGAAAAGGATGTTTTCTCGGAGGAAAGTTGAGAGTAGCGATTCTGAAAGCGAAGAAGATAGCTCCTCGAATGAGAGAGATGAAGATACGAGAGATAATGATGATGTCAGTGAGGACCAAGTTGAGTCGGTGATCGCGAGTAGTCAGAGGTCGAACAAGGGGAGAAACCTTTTTCGTAGTATTTCCAAATTTTTATACCGATGATTGATCCTTAACTCAAGAATCATCTAAAAGCAACCCTTGTATTCTTTCTAACTCTTTCTATGATTTCTTTTTTAATGTAGTTATTCTCGTTTTCATTTTATTAAATCTTTGGGTCCTGTATGTAAATAATGCACTTAAAATGAGAAACAGTCCAGCGCACAATTTAATCAAAAAAAGTTGAGATGACTGATTTGTTGCAGCAGTTGAGAAAAGTTACGATTGAAGGGACTCCTATCCAGTTCCAAGAAGGACATTACATAATTGGTGATCAACGTTTTCATGAAGCGAGCAAGACTATATTCAAGAGAACTTTAAAAAGTAATTTCACCACTTCCAATGTCACTCACCTTTACCCGCCCCTATAGGCGATGATTACCATTACACCCTGAAGGATGTTGTGTTTTTCCTAGAAAACTCTTCTCTTTCAGTTGCTGAATATCGAAGAAAGGCCGTTGAAACAAGAATCACAGCTGTTGTTGAGCAAGATCGTCACGCGCTTCAGCAGTACTTAAATGGCAAAATAGAGAGTTGTCCACAGTTAGATTATTCGACTGCATCAGCGATTGCTGCAGAGAATGCTAAATTATTTGGAAAAGATACAAGGTAATGAACTCTGTTTCCATTAGCGGTGGTCTTCCATTAAATCGGCTGGACAGTACGAAATCGGCTAAAAAAGAGAGTAATAAAAGGAAGCACTCCGCGATTCAATCAGAAGGAGATCAAGTAAATAATGAAGACAATGCCTTTCTTCTAACACTGCGAGCGGATGAATATTCACCCTTCTCTCGATCCACTGTCCTTAACGCAGTCGGCACGGTATGTTCACCATCTTTTTGTTTCCTCTCATTTACGTAATGGCGATTATGATTAACTAGGATTTTGCTATTGCTTTAAAATTATTCAATGAAAAGGTCTTGAAGCCGAAGGAGGATGAAAGTCAAAAGAAAGCGGCTGCTCCCACAACAACTGCGGCTACTGGAGGATCAAAGAGCAAATCGCAAACAAATCTCCCAATCATCTTGGTTCCTACTGCTCTCACGAGTACAATAACTATGTTTAATGCAAAAGAATTCCTAGAAACAGGTAGTCTAACATTACAGCAGGATCAGCTCCCGGACAAGAAAAAACCAAAGATTGATATTCTAATGCGGAAGTTGCCTGATGAAACTACTTCTTACTATAAAATCATGGATGATCCTACACGCCTTTCGAGTGAAGAGTGGGAAAAGGTCGCTGCAGTGTTTGTCACCGGACAAACTTGGCAATTTCGCGGCTGGAAATACGATAATCCAACTGTCCTTTTCCAACATGTTTTAGGGATTCACCTAATGTTCGATGACCGTCAACCACCTACGACGATTCAATCCTGGAACTGTAAACTTTTGAAGGTCAGTGACTCGCGCTCATGTGATATCACTTCAAAAAATAACTCCTGTTTTTTACTGTAGGTGAATCAATATAAGCAACACTTAAATGCTGGAGCTTTGCGTGAGTTTTGGATGATGGTGGATGATTACATAAAGCTGCGAAAGCCCTAATTGCAATATGGGTCGTTAAACTCAGTGCATCGCAAATCCTTTTGGGTGCTGGAGCCCACAAAACTATGAAGACCCTGAGACAGGGAATTCACTCTTATATTCTTTCGTAATTTCAATCAAGTCTCCTATCCGTGTTTCAATAAAATCAAATTCCGTTGTGAGCACGTCAATAATATTCGAATTGTCCTTTGGTCCACTAAAGACTGACTTTACTTGCATGGTTGAAAGACATCTGCCATAAAGATTTCGAACAGATTGCAAGATCTGTGTATATTCACGGGATACATCTTTTTTCTTGTTAACTTTCTGCGAATTTTCATCTTCTTGTACTTTCACCTGTGTTCTCATTCGCTCCAACTCAGTTTGTAAGCGTTGTAAGATGCTGGTGCTGACAAGTAGTTGATTTTGTTTTTCGGTCCGTAGTGACTGCAACTTCTTTCGGAATTCATCTACTTGTTTCTCTAACTAAAATCGATAGGAATTAGGGAGGAACGCAAAGAATCAAGGTGGTCGCTTACCTGTTCAGATTGTTCGATCAGATCCAAATTTGCCTGTTTTAATGTGCTGTGACGATTCAAAATCTCTGGAATCTCCTCTACAAAGCCAATCACCAAAATAAATTACATCTTGCGGGCCATCTTACCATAACCAAATTCTCCTTCCTCCACAATTCTTTCTAAATATCCTTTGTAGCAACTCTTTTTTCCTGTAGGAAAATCAATTGATGAAAACAAATATAACTTGTAAATATCTACCTAGCTCTTCGTTCAGAGATTTGACATCCTCCTCTAACCGTTGAATCCTATCTAACAGACTGACGATCTCTCTGACTTTCTCATCATGCAATTTTCTCTCAAGCTTCGCCTTTGCCTCTGCGCGAAGTCTTTTCGCATCATTTTCTTGAATAAACTTCTCAAATTTAAGAACCTCCTCACGTTTTCTTGCCTGCTTGTATTCAAACAGTAGTCTTCTCTCACCACAATCATCCATACGCTTCTTGTGATCTCTCTTCATCAACTCCAAAGATTCATCAACCTCTCTCATCTCTTTTCTCTTTTTAAGTAGAAGGGTAGATTGAGACGTTTGTCCCGTAGCAGCCAACAATTGCTCCAATTCGATGATTTCATTCTTCACATCATTACTGAAACACAATAAGCAAAAACGGTGAGGACTGAATGAAGCCTTACAATTTTTCACCCTTCTGCGTGATGAAGGCACCACCACCCCCTCCAGCTCCTGTACTCTTTCGAATGATGCTCATATTTCGAACTATCAGTTAATTTATTTCAACCAAAACGCAAAACGCTTTTTTTATGCAATTGCTTTACATTACGGAAATTATATCAAAAAGAGAGCACAATTTAGTAACCGTTAACTTTCAGTGACGAATTTTTTTCAGGAGGTCTTGCTAGATCTTGAGTATCTATATCGGAAGATAGGAAGAGAATGGAGTGGGAACAGTGCAAAGAGAATGTGCAGCCTTTGAAGAAAGGACGATCAACACGTGGTTTAGGTCAAATGGATAAGATGAAAACAGAAGAGAAGCGAAATGAATTTCTCGAAAAACTTGAAGCTGCGCGAAAGACATCGATTCATGATTTGCTGACGATTTATGTTG
Organism: Poterioochromonas sp. DS; assembly: GCA_015145745.1. NCBI lineage: Eukaryota > Synurophyceae > Ochromonadales > Ochromonadaceae > Poterioochromonas > Poterioochromonas sp. DS. Next base: position 26,042 of record VKHI01000040.1, read on the forward strand.
AATTTTACAGCTGGCTTCGACGTACCCTGAATGACACTGAGAAGGCTAAACTCCTTCTAGAGGTTAGATTGACTTTACTTTGATTTTAATCATTTAAATACGTGGGACAGAATTGTACCAAAGAACTGGGACAGAAAGAAGAACTGTCAAACGATCCAAAACTTGTTAAAATTTGGTTAGAATATGTAAGAACATCTATTTTTCCTGTTCTTCGCTCCTGATGAATCATTAATGACCATAGGCCGATCTTGTTCAAGATCCTATCGAAATCTTCCAATTCATGTCAACGAACAATATTGGAAGCAAGCTTTCATTGTTTTGGATTGCATGGGCATTTTATCTTGAGAAATCTGGTAACTTCAAAGGTGCGGATAAAGTGTTTCTGAACGGGATCAGACAGCTAGCCCAGCCGAAGGATCTTCTCAATCGAAGATATCATCAATTTCAACGGCGAATGACTCGACAGTTCCTCAGTGATGATGGAGATTTAGATGATTTGAATGAAAGCGAAAGGAGGTTTGCCCAGTCTTCTACTGGAACGGGAATTGTATCATTTAAGCAGGCACAGAAAGCAGAAGTCTCTAAATCCATACCTGTCCCTAACAGTTTGGGTTTTACTATTTTCTCCGATGATATTGGTGACGATGCAAATATGAGTGAAAGTAACAGTGTGCAAGGAATTGGTGGGAGTTCTTTGAATAAAATCTGGAATAATCTCGGTACAGAACAAGAAAGGAAGAAAGAGAATGAAAGTAAGGGTTTTCTAAAGTTCTGTGCTTCTTTTAATGTGGTTCTATAGTGTTAAAGTCAAAATGGTCAGAAAATCCACTACCTATTCCAAAAATTACAACAACGGTGAATGCAAATAACTCTAATTCTTTTCAAATATTTGTTGAGAAAGATGTTAATGATGAAGTGGCATCAAATCAAAATGATAATTCCAATCCAGTCTTAATTTCCGCGATCAGCAAGACCAACCATCCAGTCAAATCGAATTTAGGTTCGGTCGCCTTGAAGCCAGGTAAATGCAGTTATTCCGGGTGTTTTTGCTGTCTTAACTTACATTCGCTTACTAGAAGTGGATGAGAACAATATTGTGAAAAGCAGTCTTTCTGCTAAAGCGCCTCTTCCTTCAAAGTCTGCAAAAGCTAAAGTGAATCCTTTCTTGGCGGATAAAGATAATGATGAGACAATCAACACAAAGCTCGCATTGGCTGATCTGGAAGATATGTTCGCATGTTCTGAATTTGATGACCAGGTACAGTGGTAAAAAGACTGTTTAACCTAAATCTGTTTTTTCGAATTACTTTTTCTTGACTTCTCGAATTATCTTCCCTTTGTGCGAGCTTCACCTTTCCTGAAGACGGTTGTGTGAGATTTCTGATTATATAGTTCAACGGCTACATTTGTATTTCTTCTGTATATCCTAACTATGAATGTTTATATACTCAATCGGACTTTCTCTTTTACATATTCACTCATCTTGATCGACTGCCTCAATATTTCTCTTTCCTGTTGTCGATTGCTGTGTTTTAGGCGCGAAAAGAAAATGGAAGAGGGATTTCGGCGGGAATGCCCTTCATTCCAAATCGGAGGAAGATATTCCTCAATATTCCATCTACTTTTGTTGACCATATCTTTGAAGAAATAGACGAATCACGATCAATCACTGAAAAGACGCAAGAAACTTCAGAACTGCGAACCCCCATACCAGTACCTATGGCGGAAGCATTTGAGATTTCCTTCAAGAGAAATGTTTGCCTTTCTGAAAGCCCTCGCCAAAGAGGCGAATCAAATCTTTACCAGAAAGAACGCAAACACCATCCTGTGGACTTGTTGGTGCTGAATAGCGGAAATTTCGATGACGTGGTCAAAGATATATTCTCTCGCAATATGTTGGTGAATGCTATGGAAAGTTATTATCGGGTCTTCTATTACCCAACGAACGTTTTTCATGGATTAAATACGGCAAAGAAGCACATCCGACTCTATCAATCTTATTCTTTTTTCGTTGAAGGGCAGCAACCAATTCGATCATTAAATATTGAAGGTAGGAAAGAAGAGTTCTTTATATCGGGTCGAGTTGGAAAGGGAAACTTCGGGCAGGCTCTTCTCATATCCAAACAAGAAGAGAATGGCGAAACGCATAACTTTGTCATCAAAATTGATAAGTGCAAGTATTCAGTTAATTGGGAGTGTTATATTCATACGGTGGTAAGGAAATCTCTGAAGTGTTTTGAATTAAATTTATCCAATTTTATCAGATGCATCATCGGCTTTTGGCATTCAATACACTAAATTCGATTTATTTGAACTGTTTCTTACCCCCTCTTCACCTTCATATCTTCAAAGATTGTGCTATGATGCAAATGGGCTATGCAGATATAGGAACTTTGCTTGATGTTTTCAGCGCTTTGAGAAAGGAACTTTCAGCAGCAGAGCATGAGTTGATTGTTGCCTATTTCGCCCTCCAGGTCCATCTCTTCTTTTTTTTTGCCTCACTGTCTAACTTAAATCAAGATGTTGCTGGCGCAGTCTCTTCTAATTAGGGTTGGAATCATACATGGAGATGTCAAGACAGGTAAGACTCACTTCCTTCATGAAAATAGTTCAGCTGAATGAATGCTACCGACTCAGACAACTGGGTTTTAGGCTGTTGGAAGCATGACATTGTTCCTTTTAGCGACATCAACGAAGAATTGCAGAGTATAATAAACCTTCATTTAATCGATTTCGGGAAGTCTCGTGTACATTTGATGGATGAAGTGTCTTATCAAAAATGGCAAAAAGATGAAAGAAGGAACGGTATTCAAACAGGATCTGCAGTTACATCAGTTGCTGCCTTTGTCTCTCTTGTTCGTTGTTTGGAGCGTCGGGAAGTTTCCCTCTCGTGGTCAGCGCGACATGTGTTCTACTCGCAAGGGAAATTTGCGAAGGGTTTTGAAAGGTCTCCAACAAGCATGCAACCTTGGTCATACGAGGTGAGATTTGATCTGCTGTTCATTATTTAACTTATTTTCGAATAGAACGATTTCTATGGTATTGCAGCTTGCGTCTATCAGCTGCTACACTTTGAAGAGCTTCGTGTTCAAGAAGAACCTATTTTTCGAGTTTCGAGACGATTTAAATCTTTAGACATCTTGCTTGTCAAAAATCCTTCGATTTCACCAGATACAAAGGTGACTTTCCCTTTGCTTTCCGTGAAACGATATTAATACTGAAATGTGGAATGAAATATTTCTAACGCTTCTTAACCCCTCCTTGATCCAACCACTCAACCAAGTCACTCCGATTTATGAAGAGTCTTTTCTTCAATCTGCAATTGAAGCGGTGCGAGCCTTCCTTCAAACCCGATCAAACCAAGTAAGTGAAGATAATTCGAGCAATCTCACCCTAATCTTTCCCTTTGTAGGCAAAGCAAGCGCTCCTCAAATTCAAGCACATAATCCTCAACAAAAAACCCGTTTAATAAGTCTGCGAAAAGTTATTGGTGTTTAAGATTTTAATTAAAAGATTTGATCAGGTTCGGTGATATCTCACGCTCAAAGCAAGAGTCGCATAAATGATTTAGTCGTGAGCCTTGCTATTTTTTGAAAGTCTTCTACCATCGCCATCAACAGCTGCTACAGCCTTCGGAATCTTTGTTGGAGAATTAGCTGTCGTTGGAGGACTAGACGCTACAGTTGAAACAAGAGCTGCAGGTTTAGAAGCTGCGACTTTTCCTGGACTAGGCTTTTGGCTGGTCAAGTTATTTGGAAACTCAAAAGTTTGACCTCGAGACTGCAGCAGTTCCTCCAATACCAATCCATAACTGGCTGTGCGGCCGGAACGTTTATTGACCAACTGTTTGGCTCTTCGACTCATATTTTTTGTCTAAAGAAAATTGTTAGAGAAATCAATATCGTAAAGGTCGTCATTCTCTGACCTCGACTTTATCCAATCCTTCGTTTAGGAATCTCTGCACTTCATTGCTCGCCTTGACATCTCGAGAAAAGAAGTTTTGACCTTCTACTGCCTCGGCATGCTTATCTCGCTCAGAAATCAGCTTGCTAACCTTCGAGTCATAGGTTTTATCAATTTTGCCGGCAGGAGTAATCTAAAGAAAGTGAAATAAAAGTTATCAAAATAAAAATCAATACTGAGTGGCTTACCATTACTCCACGTGGTGAAGATATGTAGGCATTATTGTCAATCGCATTTATTAATCCTTTGCTCATTGCCCCTTGCTGCTTTCTTTGACCCTAAGATAAAATTAGCTTGATTCATCTTGAAACAAATTAGTGACGAACCTTTAAGGAATTATTCAGACGCGCTCTTCGTTTATCTGCAGTCATATTGTAGATTAATGAAGCGAGCTCGGTCTGTCTTTGAGCAATCGGCTTATTTTCTTCCGCTGCGTTAGCAGCAGGGCGATTAGCATCCATCGTCAGAGCTTCGTTTAATGCAATGACGCGGTCCTCACACCAAGACAAACATGATGCCATGTCAGCGTCTGTGTTGAGTTCGGGTGGGTTGGATCGAGGTAGATTTGAGAGAAGCTTGCTATTGATGACAAGAACACGCATGAGGTGAGCCACAGCTGTTCTCGCCTCACTAATTGTGTGAATAGAATTTTCACATAGCCTCTGATAGTGATGCATGCGCACCTCTTTGGCGAAAAGTTGATTGTCGAGATAGCGGTCAGTATTATCCGGAGTTGTTGCACCAGTATTATTGTTCGCGATCGATGAGATATTTGTGCTGTTATTCTCTTCCGCAAGAAAAGAAATGTCACTCCAGACTGCATACAGTTCGGCGTGCTCGGCTCGAAGTTGAGCAAGTCGCGAATCGACTAAGACCTGTTGTGATTTCAATGATTCGAGGAGCACTTGGTCTTGCATGTAGCGTTCAATAAACTCCTCGTATGTATTGGATTCGGTCTTCTGGAAAAGTAGATGCACTGCCTTCTGTATTTGCGATCGAAGGTTCTCCTTTGGCCCAACGGATTCGCCATTCGCACCGGTATTATTGTTTCCTGCAAATAGAAGTTTCACCACATTGCGGAGTTTAGTGACTTGCTCCGCTGTTAATCGTTTTCTTGTTGCGTTATTAACCACATTCGGATTGCCTTGAGCTGCGCCTGTTATAGAAGGATTGTTATTCAGGTTCTTCGATCCTGAGTTATTTACGTTGGTGTTGCCGTTGTTGCTACCGATAAATCGGGTGATTGAAGTGTTCGAAGTGACAGATTCTGAGTCATAGCCACCAACATTGTTATTACTGTTATCGGAGATGGTATTGCTGCTCGCGTTGAAACGGCCGTCAGAATTAAAATGTTGAACAGATGCTTTCCGCGAACCAATACGTCGTTTGCCACTGCTCGATGGCGGAGCGCTACCGATGAAATCATTTGGCTGATTTCCGCCTAATTCATCAGTTTCCTCAAGATCATCATCGTCTTTGTCTTCATAGTTGGTATTAATGACAATCGCTGCACGCTTCTTCACATCTTGAAAAGTAAGATCGGTTTCTTTTATAATCGGCTCATTATAAGTGACTTTACGGACAATTGCGTTCAGGAAGTGACGGACGGGCTTGGTAAGCTGAAGTTCACCCCCAGATCTGCTATCACTAGAATCTGAGTCAGATGAATCTATAATGTCGTTCTCGTTATCCGAACCGTTTGGTGAATTTCTTCCTCCACGATTATTTGTACCTTTGGTGCGGTGATGATGATGCTTTGAAAAATGAGTCTTTCGATGATGCCTACTAGTGTTGCTGCCGTCTCGGTTGCCTGTTAAAAGATTAATGGCAGCGGCGCTCGCAGCTCCACCGAGACTCTTTCCCAGCGTGTCTTTCAAATGTTTCAACTCTTTTGCCACACTTTTCTTCTTGACTTGGATCTCTTGTCGAGCGGTTTTAAAATATTGAATTCTCTCGATGAGAGCTTTTTTCTTCACCTCCTCTAATTTGTGACTTTCTTGATAGAGTTTGGCTCTGTGAACACAGAGATCGTTAAATTGTTTTTCAGCCAAGGAGACTTCCACTTCCAATGATTGTACATGTGATTCGAGATAGGGAGGATTTAGCTTCAAGCATTTAATCAACTCTTTGTATCCTTCTTCTAAGATTAATGCTTCTCGCAAATTCTTCTCCATTATAACATTGCGCTCATTAAGAGTTTTTATTAAAGCCTCACCACTTTGCACTTCATTTATCAACACTGTGTCGGATTCTTGACGTAAGATTATCTAATTGAGAAACAAGGTAAAATGATACGAAATAGAGGAAAGTAGATGTCCTTACCGCGTTTTCTAGCTCTGTAATAATTCGCTCCTTCTCACGTTGAATGATTAATAGTTTATTCCAGATTGTTTTCATACGAGATATGCGGTCAAGGTAGGTTTCGTGTTCCAGGTCAAGTTCATCCTTAATCAAGCCGCCTCTATCCACACGGTGAGATTGCAAATACTCCTCTGACGTAATGCGGCGAATTTCATCATCTAGTTCTGTCAGGAAAAATGTATTCCCATTTTCACCGCCACCTGTACCATCATTTGCGCTATTCCCTAGCGCAGATGTTAGCCTCTTCAGTGCAACATCAAGGTCAAATTTTTCTAGTTTCTTTTTCTTAGCGGGCTCCTTTAAACTGCGAAGAGCGGGTGACGGATTTCCGACAGGCAGATCGTCGTTGTCGTTGAGCAATAGATCTCGCTCAACTTGCTGACGATTCTTTTCGCGTATAAACGAGTGATAAGACGGGAAAAGAGAACCCATTTTCGTTGCTCTGACGCCATGGTAGGAGAAAGGTATATTTTTCGTCGACTCAACTTCTTCTTGAAAAGTCCGACGAAATTTATCTCGCGAGACACCAATACCTAACCGTAGTTGAGCAATATGTGATGGGCGCGTGAGTTCTTCGCAAAGATTTTTATAAGTCACAGCTACATTTCTCTCCAATGAGGAAGATAATGAGGTGCGAGGTTTGATGGCTGCTAGCTTACGATTCAAGGAATTGGAGAAAACTTGGACGGAAGGGTCAGCTTTTTTCACGTTCCAAACTCGTAGAAGATGTTTAGCGGGATCATGTATCCCTTGAGCTGCCAAATTATCCTCACTTTGATTGTCATCTGCGTGACTGCCTGTCTTAAGGTAGTCCATCTCGCCGCTGTAGTGGAACATATCAGAGTGACCCCCATTTCTTGTGGGAGAGTTAACAGTCGCAGCAAGATGAAGAGCTAACCAGGGAAACTGGATCCAAATCCAACGAAGATAAAGGTAAAAATTAGAGTTAATCATTGTTGAAGTTGGAAATTTGACCGCTTCTTTCTTGTTTAGTCCGTCAAAATACTTTTTGCCACTCGGTCCTCCTTGGTTATGATTCGGACTTTGCTTGTGTGGCGATGTTATTTCTTCATGATTCTCACTATTGATAGCTAGGGCATTAATTGGATCTTCGGAGTGGCCATGATGTTGGGAAGAAGAAGAACTCGATAACGCCATGGCTGCTTTAAGTTCATCAAGGTTGATGCCAAACTGCTCCAATACTATCAAATCGATCCCTAACCGACGGATTTGAGGACAAAACTTTGTCTGCTTTGCAAATTCCAGGAGAAAGGAAGCAATTTGTCCGATAGTTCGATGGATTAAATAAGGTGATGGACGTTCTGTCGTGACCCAATTTTCTACAGATCTATTAAGCTCTTCGATTACGTCGAAAGGTTGCATTTGAAACTGAAACATTCTTTTACGAATTTCTTTCAACGGAAGTTTCGATTGGATCGACTCGTCAATTTCCCTCAAAAGGTGTGAAAAAGTCGAGCGAACATCATCATTGTCATCTTCAAGGTTGGATTTGTTTCTACCGCCGTTTGCCGCAGGACCAGCAGAAGATCGTTGACTATAATGATGATTGGCATTATGGTTATGTGAATTAGCGGGTGGTGGTTGATCTATAACATACAGCGGTCCTTCGGTCAGTAGAAGCCAGTACTCCATCAGTTCGTCTCGCAAATCGTTATTGAACATCAGATCAAAGGTCTTCAGGTCAACAAGACTGTCTTTCAATGAAGTCCACTTCCTGCAGATTTTAAGATGCCACGGCATTTCTTCACACTTTCTCAGTGAGTTTGGTTGAGTTCGGAAGTATTGGATAATAAGGTTATGCCAGTATTGAATGTTACCACCTCCTCGAGGTAGGATATATCGATCAAAAATTGTCTGTCGAAAGAGGTCAGAATCGCAAGGCAGGATCAACACCTTGTTTTCAGGCGAATAAAGCACACCCAGAGCACAAAGCTCCGTTAACAACATTTCTTCAACCACAGGTCCTAATGAAGATATTTTCTGCTGTTCCATACCTCCTCCACCAGCGAAAAGGTCTGACATTTCACCTCCAAGATTATGCAATGATGTGGAATGGTCCATTGTGATTTCTGCGCCAGTACTATTTGGATGTTGATTGGTACTATTATTAGACTGACTGTGATGATGATTATTGGAATCTTTGACATGGAAATTATCAAAATCATCATCAAATTGCTCTTTCCAACCCTCTTCTTCTTCTTGTAATGCAATATTCTTGTCGCTAAACTTGCTGTTAGTAGAATGTGAGTGAAACTTGCGATCAACTCGCGTTAAAAAGACGAAAAACTTATTGTAGTGAATATATTCGCCATCAACAAGAAATTCATTCCCTTCTTCTTCAAGTAGATGAGAAGGAATATTTGCACAAATCAGATCAATCATCGTCAACATATCACTTTTATCTAAAGTAACAAATTTCCTCACACTGTTATATAGTTGTTCCTTCATCACATATCCTGTTCGCCCAGTATCCTCTGCTCTGAGGACGACTTCAATCAGCGCTTGCTCCGATAGTATGAGCTCAGAATGTTTCCTCATCATTGATTTTTTGTCTTTTAACATCTTCCTCTTTTCCTTCGCTGACTCATTTTGATACTTTGCCTTCACCTGAAGATAATCAAGAATTTTCCACAATTCCTGCTCCTTCAAACCTTGTCGCGCGACATACAAAAGGGACAATGCATTTCCCAGTATATCCCCGAATCCTGAAGTAGTTGAACCTCCGCGCATGTAAAGCGGGAGAGAAAAAAAGCCCTCTGATGGATCTGCAACACCAGAAGCAGTTCCAGGTTTTGACGAATGGTAACTTGGAGGGCCCTTATCCCCAGCAGAGAACGACTGGGACAGATCGTTTGGGGCATTAGCTGAAGTTTTCATTATTGCCTGGTGATGATTGTGAAGGTTGGAAGGTTTTGGTGTCAAAGCCCCTGCTCCTCCAATACCATCACTGTTTGCTTTGTTATTGGGATTGTTGTTACTTGTCAGTGACTGATCTTCTTCCCAAGACTCTTCCTCGTCAGAGGCGGCAGTTGTGTCATTGTGGCTCTCATTATCGAAAAGAATATTATTATTGGGCGAGTTCGTACTTATACTATCATTGGAAAGAGCTCGCATTCGGGCTTCCAGATTAGCATATTCTTCCTCTGACAGGACTCCTTGACTTCCACTGAGGAGTTGTTGATGTTGACTGATTTTTGATACGGCATTGTCGATTAATTTCGACTTATGGTTTGAATCCTTGAAGTTCCACGTCTCATCTACTACTTTTCTCACTTCAATTACTGCTTTCTGGAGTTGACGATGCGCTAATCTCTCAACTGCCACACTTTCTTGGTCTCCAAGGTTGTGCATTACCTGGCTAGAGAGCGTTTTGCCCTCTCTTCCAGTAATATCGTCAGAATCGAGTTTAGAGCCGCTCACGGGTTGTTGTGAATCCAATGCACCCGATGTAGCCTTTTGGATCCCATTATTCTCCATCGAAGCTGTATTGTTGGGCTCCATCACACTATTACCTGCTGATAAGATTTCTTCTGTCCCTGAATTCTTTTCTTTGAAGGCCGGGTGCCAAGGGTATAGAGTTTTCAAGGAAGCTGCTCCTCCTGCTGCGATTGTTAAATCGCAGTCTCTTTGTGATGATTCACGACTTCTCTTAAACCCTTGCTCACAGCAGCGTAAGATGCGCGTAAGAAGTTCAGCAACGCTATCTGCTTGAATCCAATCGTCGAAGACAGTCCATAAAGAATAGCCACGCCGACAAACAAAATGCAAAGATTTGAGGAATAATCGCAAAAATTGAGGATTACCTCCCAGAGAATGATCGATGAGCCGATTGATTTGGGATTCAAAGAGTAAGAAGCCATAGGTGTTCTCTGCGGAAGGATGCATCGATCTGCCCATAGTTGGATCGAAGAAAGCACCGAGATAAGGGCCTGTTGCAACTGCAGCAGCATCCGAGCTAATGGTACTTTCGATATAAGTGTAGATGAGCGTTCTGCTGACGGTCTTGTCAAGTGGTTTCACTGTAATGAAAGGGATCTTTCTCCTCTCTAATTCCGCAAGAATCCGATTCTTCCGGGGTTGATTTTTTGACAAATCCGGGAATAGTTCCTTGTTTGCCGGATCAATCTTCGCAAGCTTAAAAGTTGTGTAATTTGGCACTCCAATATCAGCCTTTGCATTGTCGTCGCTCGATGTTTTTATGTCCTCATTTGTCGAGGCAGTCACAGACAGTATCATTCGAACATTAGCGGGAAGTTCTAAAGGAAGCCATGCAAGATTATCTTCTGAACCGTCATTCGTTTTCAGTTGATGAATACCATCAATCACGATGACAATTTTCCCTTTCTTAGAAGCTAAATCTAAGAATCGCGGTAACTCCCAACTCAATCGCTCCTGCGCACGGGGAATATTCCTCGCTAATTCAAAACGAACTTTCAGACCCAAAATTAATCGTCTTAACAGATGATTCACATTTAACGAGGGCCGAGAGCACCCAACAGCATGCCAAAAGAGAAACTCGTCACCGAGGCTTCGGTTGTGTTCTCGTCGTTGTAGCCAATTCGCCAACAACGCTGATTTTCCTGTTCCTTCTTTACCTTTAATCAAAAGAGGAGGTCTTACTTCAGAAAGGCTTAATTCATCACAATAATCATCTAATTTGTTGAAGAGTTCACTCGATGGACAGTACACAAAATCCTCCCCACTCGCTCGAACTGAAGAAAAGACGCCATGCACGTGGTTTTCTAAATTACTAATGCAATCATTTATATCCTGCTTTAATAGTTTCCCTTCCATTGCAGGACTAACCACAGTAGTTTTGAAATTGTGAAATAAGAACCGTTTCATAAAGTCAAGTTCTACTAAAAAGCGCTTTTAAGCAATTTCCGTTTCTTTTGTTATTTTTTCTTGTTATTTTACCCCTTTTGCTCGAACTTTCCAAACAACTCAAACTGAACTAATTGTAGCGACATTACTGGTGAGAGGACGGAAAGAACATGTCTGCACTTGAAGTTCTCAGACAAATCAAACAGTTGCGTCGTGCCAATCAAGTACAGGCGAAAATTGTGGAATGGGGAAATGCAGATTACATCAATAATGTAGGCTTGGAGAATTTAACAAGGAAGGAATTACGAAATCATCTCGAGGCTCGCGATTTGGAAACTCATGGAACACGGTTAGAGCTTATGGAAAGATTGAGAACATCTTTAGCTGATGAACAGCTTCATAAATTTGCATACAACGAGACTTTAGATACGGCTGAATTAATTCAAGCTGACATCGAGGAAAGAGGCTCAGTATACGTCACTGGTTTAAATGATAAAGGTCAGTTAGGCCTTGGAGATCTTGAGTCTCGTCGATTCTTTACTGTAGTTCCCACACTCCGGGGTGTTGGAGTTATCTTTGTGAGATCTGGTCATGATATGTCTTATGCCGTCACTCAAGATCATGATGTTTATGTTTGGGGTGGAGGAGGAGTGGGAAGGACTGGCATTAATCCTCATACGAGAAAGCGTGGTGTTGCTGCGAAGGAAAAGAATTGGCTTGAACCTGTCATCGTTCCTGAGATGGCAGGAGAAGAATGCAGTTCTGTTATGCTTGGTTCCTCGCATTGTTTAGCTTTGGGGAGAGGAGGTGATTGCTTTGTTTGGGGTGACAATGAATCGGGACAGCTTGGTTTGGGTCATTTCATTAATCAAGTGACCGTGTCTATTAATAACAGCTTTCCATCGGTCAAGCAGATCAGTTGCGGGTCGAATCACTCCGTTGTAGTCACTCATGGTGGTCAAGTATATTGCTGGGGTCATGGTGCGAATGGTCGTTTAGGTACAGGGGAGTTAGAGCGCATTGGAGTTCCGGATAAAGAGAAATCTTTCTTTCCTGTACCTCAACAGATCAAGACTCTAGAAACAATCAGCCAAGTTTCGTGTGGAAGTGATTACACCATGGCTTTAGGTGAAAGTGGTGTGTGGTCTTGGGGAAATGGCTCTGGGGGTAAGTTAGGGCATGGTGATATAAATGATCGATCAGAACCCACACTTATACCCAAATTGCAGTCTAAATCTGTACTACAAATCGAGGCTGGAACATGGCATAGTATGGCAATAATTCAATATCCGCCCATTCTTGATGGTGGATACCTGTACACTTGGGGATCTGGATATTACGGACAACTTGCACAAGGAGCTAACAACGTCATCTTAGAGCCAAAGGTAGTCGAATTTTTTGTTCAAACTCATCTAATGATCAAGGAGGTGGCGTCTGGTCCAAACCATTGCCTCGCCGTTACCAAGGAAGGGGAGGTATTCAGTTGGGGAAATAATATTCACGGAGCTTTAGGACGGAAAATTGATGAAAAGGATGTTCATTATACTCCTTTACCCGGACATGTTGCAGGCTTTGGGGCATTAGTCAATAGAATTGGAAGAGGTTTCCCTCGAAGTGTTGCTTGTGGTCGAGACTTCTCCGTTATTTGCACTTTTCCGTATGAAGGTCCTGACTTCATGGTTGCGACTAAATTAATGGAAGAAGCAAGAATACGTGAGCAAGAAGCACTTCTTGCCCAACAACGCACAGAAACTTCGAACTCTGGTATTGACCGTTGAAGAAATTTATGTTAAAAAGAACCCAATACAACGACAGTCGAGTGAAAATTACTTTTCTGTTTGCGGAATCTTATTAGGTTGATGGAGAAAAAGGGTTATGCATTGAAAGATTCAATTTTGATTTCATTATCGAATTCGTCCAATTAGAGAAACCTTGCCGCTCAGATCTTGCAACGCCTCCGAGTGAGCCTTAGAGACCAATCCAGCCTATAAAAATCATATCACACACATATCACGTGACTGAACCAATCAACTCACCTCAGTTGTATCTGTCACATTAGCAATATCATTAGCGCCAAGATATCGACTAAAGACAGTGCTTAATGCGAGATCCACGAGACTATCCAGTTCAGATGTCTCACGAATTAAGTACGCGGCGACCTACATCATCATAGATTTGAAAAATAATAATATAAAATTGAGGTAGCAAACATACTGATTTTACTAATGTAACTTCAGCGCGGATTTGAACGTAAGCTTCGTAAACTAACGTGGCATTGCGCATTTCCTCTTGCACAGCTTTAATAGCCGCCTAGAGTTTGGGTTAGTACAAATAAGCGCATCTGAGGATCTGACCTTGATAATTGTATTGACGATGACTTCATTTCCTGTAATGGTATTAATTGGAGAGAAAATCTTCACACGTTGACTAAACAAGCGTTCTATGTCCATTTGCAAAGCAAGGTTATTGCCCACAACAACACTTTGTCGACCCCCTCCTCGTCGTGCTAGATCGCGATCTAATCCACTATTTCCTCGGACTTGAGGAGAAGCCTCAAGAAAGAACAAATATCCATTATGAGCAAGGCCATCAAGATAGAGAAGGAAATCTTTGGCTTGATCTGAAATTGTCAAAGACTTCAAACTGGTAGAAATTTCTCCTTGGCTGACTTTTGATGAGAACCGTTGGAAGTGACTGAAGCAGCAAGATGCGAAAGACTCTGATGCGAAGCGAGCATTCACTTCGGTAAAATAAGTGATTAAATCTCTTATGGTTTCTTCCATCTTCCGTTGAGACAAAGCCTTTTTCGCCCAAAACGTAAATACAAGTCACGTTACGAAATGTGTTTCACGTACCTGTTCCAGTGAAATGTCTTCGATAGGCGGAAACTCATGGCTGGACAGCTCTTCGTGTACAATCGTAGGAAGACTTCTTAAAAGAGACCTCAAAACACCTGCAAAATACAGGAGAATATTCCCTTGTACCTTACTCTGGCTGTGACGATCATACATTAATCCTACGAACTTTTAAAAAAGCAAAGAGACGAAGGGAGCACGAACCTTTCGCTTTCTGAAAATCAAGCTCTGACATCTCGGCTATCTCATGATCTTCCTCCTCCAAGGTCATTTTCTTATCTTTCAAGACGGTGCGATATCGTATAATCCCACACGAGGTTTCGATCTCTTGCACAAGAAAGGTACTGAACTCAATGATGAGCTTCTTACAGAGGATGGAGGGATCGAGAGATGCAACTTCATATATATCGACCAACGGCTTAATATATCTTGCACACTCTGAGAAGGCCTCTGACGCATGTAACGAAACCAGTTTCATTAAAATCTGAATACTTTGCCACTTTTTCTGAAATAAATTGCTGGTTCTTTCTCCTGCCGCGGTTGGAGGAGAAGAAACAGAAGCAGAAGTAGGATGCGTGGGCGAGGCAGTCGCAGCTGAAGAAGAAGATATAACAGCGCTTCCATCAACCTCTAACGATGTGACATCAAGAATCGAGACATGACGAGGATACCAGTTTAATAACTCATTCACATAGGACTTGAGGAAGTGTTTGCGCATGAAGGTAATGTGAAAATCAAGCTCAATCAAAAGACCGTCAGCAAAGTTTGATGAGAACAGTTCTCCGAGAATCCCTCTCTTCTTCCCAGAAATTTGTTGAAACATACTACGTGTTTCAGTGAAGGTACTGTCCAGATATTTTACGTCAAGAATGGACTGTCTGGCTAAGAGCAGCCAGGATCCACGTTCATCCTGATAATGAAATTGAGCCGAAGATGATTTATAATCCTCAGTTTCTTCAGTCTTTCGCACAGTTTGAGTCACAGAAATGAGATCTAAATTGAGTTCTTGCTTGATTGTTTGGAGGTCTTCTTCATTCAAAGGGGATAGCTCTAAATTGAAATCTTGATATATCTCGTGAAATTGCAGGAAAAAAGCGTGAAACCCTTTTACCATAGCCTTACTGTAATCGTAAACTGTCTTCTGAATGCTGTTGTAGAAATCGACTTCGATCTGCGACAACGAAATAGTGGAAGAAGAGGAAGAGGTGGCAACGTCGGGAACATCATTTGTTCCTTGGTATAATTCGGTGATGCCTTTACAAGCCTCAATCAATCCAACCAATATGCTTTGATGATATTGTCTCGCTGATGCAACCGAAAAGCTTCCATTTTCGACACTTTCATGGAATTGCGACGTCATAGTTGTTGATCTACGTTGATGAGCAGAAAGGAACTTTTTGAAGACTTTATCTCTTGGAGCATTCATAAGGCGAAGAATGCTGATGAATTGAGTCAACTAAAAGATAGCAAACTTTAGAGAAAGAGGACAGATCTAAACGCGAACGTACTTTGACCGCCTCTAAAGTGGAATCATCTAACATATCAATGACTTTTTCTGTGAGATCAGCCATCATTAACTCGGTGCGCTCCTGGTAGATTTAGATATGAAGGTAACTACAAAATAAGTTCGATTTGTCACCTTAATTTTTTTAAATGAGAGGACATGGGAGTGGCGTGTTAATACCGAAATTGTCTTATTATACAGCTTAACTGCTTCAATGTACTGTTTGTTATCAATCATCGCAGCTAATCGCTCGGGCAATTCTGATAAAAACTCTAATCGATATAACAACCGACGAACACGCACAATTTTATCCACTTTCACTCGCTTTTCGTCAAGCAGATTATCAAGATCTTTTGCGGCATCGGAGATTTTATTCATCTTGACTCTAATTCAAATATCAGCAGTAGCGATTACAAGGGCAAAACGACATACCTGACTGAGTTCATATCATCATCCATACTATACACATCTTTCTTCATCTCTTTGATAGTCTCAGTAGCCGTGATGAATTTATTATAATTATCATAGACAAGCTTCTGCATCTCTCCATCCAATGTCTAAGAACCAGATAAAATTCAAGTGCAGGTTTAAGTTACCATTCTTACTCGAATCTCATGAACCATCTCCGCATCTTTAACTGTTAACCCTTCAACTGATTCATGAGCAAGAAGCTCCTGCAGTCGTGTAAAAATGCCAACTCAAATAAAAATTTCAAACTTTACCTTTACGTAATCATCTGCAGCAAAGTTAGCATCATCAATAGTTCCTCTCCCACCATTTATTTCAGTATTTTTTGTTGGATCCTCAATCCCGTAGAAAGAGGCAAAAAGCGACATTATCGGTGGCGCGGCGTTATTCACCCCAGAGGTGCTATCATCATCGTCATCAGCTTCTGAGACATCAGAGTCATCTCTGTATTTCTCGTCCATTATTACTTCTTAACTAGGAATCAAAATTTTTCGAGCAATTTTTATTTAGATCGTCTTTTTTTAGTGCGCTGCCCCACCCCGAACATTTTTTCACAGGAATAACTGTAACCGTAATTCGTTCTTTTGTTTCAAGAAAATTATTGATTGTATCCGTGCTTGAAATATTGCAATTCTTATTCTTTTCTATCCTTTGCCCTGACCTGAGTGGTAAAGTTGATAAGCTTTACTGTTCTCTGGTTTTTGTGCTGCCTTTTAGTTCCTTCCTTGATTCCTTAATTCCCAAATTTAGGATATGGTCATCCAAAAAGAATCAAAAATGTCGAACTACTACAATAATAATACTAACAACAATAACTTTCGCGGGCAGCAGCAAGCGCAAATGTATCCAGGACAACAAAATTCATCAAATTTCAATTCGGTAGGCGAATTTCTTTTCCTTTCATAAATCTTTTTGACGCAATTTCAGCCTCGAGGGTTTGCAAACCAGCAACAAGGTTTTCAACAAGGCAATCCTCAAAATAATTACACGCAAAATCAAGGGATGGTTCCGATACAAAACGGTCCAAATCAAGGATTTCAGCAATCATATCAGAACAAGCCAATTAACCAGCAACCTCAGCAGTATCAACAGCAACCGAGAACTCAACACTATCAACAACAAGCACAGCCTCGTCCTCAACAAAATCAGATGATGGGTGGAGGGTTCCAACAACAACAGCTCCCTCGTGCCCAAACTGCTCAGCAAGCCCCAAGAGGGTTTCAGAATGCAAACACAGCGGGCAATGGATCTGGTGAATGGGAACAATTTTTTTCGCAAAACAACTCCAATAACAATTCCATGGGAGCCCCAAGAGGTGGAAATTCTAATATTTCCTCCCAATTCGGAATGCATCATCAACCTCAAGGTATGAATCAGTCAGTTGAAAATTCCTACCGTGGAGGAATGAACAATCAAGGACAAATGGATTCACTTCTGCAATCACAGTCATCAGTTCCTGCAGCTGGTTCCTTTGGACCAAGAGGTCCTCGAGGTATGGGAGCAGGGCCACGTGGGAGGGGTGCGCCGAGAGGAGGGTTTGACAATAGTACTGGTGGAAGGGGTTTTGGAGGACGTGCTCCTCGAGGATTCTCTAATCCGAATCAAGACAATGCAAAATTTACTAATTATGGTATTGTTTTTCGCTTTTCATGAAAACTTATAACCTCTCGGTATTGTAGGGAGTAGTAACCATGATGAATACGATCCTTATCAAAGCAACGACATCCGTCAAGGGAGTGGGAGCGGAAGCTTTCAACAAAGTTTTCCGAATCAATTTCAAACTTCCCAGCCAGTTAATCAACAAAATCATCAGAATTGGCAAAATCAGCAAAAGCAAGGTACTTTTAGTTTAACACGATTTTGAAGTTGCTGTCGCTAATTTCTTTTTACAGACAACTACACTGTGAATAATCAGGTTAATTCCAATCTATCTAATAATTTCTCACGGAATAATTCTCAATACGATCAAAGTTTTGTAAATCAAACTCCATCTTCCCAACAACAGCAGCAGTCTTCCTACACTGGAGGATCGGGTGGTAAATGGTCATCGCAGTATGACAATTCTCTTGGATTCGATGGGAACGTCGGAAATAATTCCTCCAACAATATGATGATAAACGGCTCGAATTATTCTTCGAATCCCACCTTGATGCGGCAGCATCTTGGTTCTTCTCAACCAACCCAACAACAACAGGGAGACTTGATGCTGCAACAAGCCCCAATGTCGACGGCGATGAAAATTATGCAAACTGTAATTCCTAGACATGCTCGTCCTAGTTTGATGACCAATACGAGTAATGCCTTGGCACCATCATCATCCTCCTTTGAAACATCTTCATATCCTCGACCCTTTAGAAAATCTTTCCCACGAAGTGGCGATAGTACAGTTATCGGACGAAAGAGGGAAAGGAGCCGCAGTAAATCACCTCACATTCGCTCTCGATCTCCTTCAACGGATCGTCATCCTCGGGGCAGAGGACGAGGAGGCCGTGGATTCCCCTTTCCTCGTGATTCTTCGCCTGGAAGCACGACGAGACCAGTAAAAAAGATTCATGCGAGTCGATCTCCTCCTCGTTCAACCGGACTTAGATCCAACTCTCCCCCTTCGGTCCCTGCCAGTGTCTCATCGACAGCAGGAGGCTCTACAAAACTTGAAATTGCCAATCTGACTTCTAAGGATTTGGTGGAGGATTTGCATTTACCAGCTGTTTCAAAGAATTTGCTATCTTTGTCAATGCTAGATATATCTTCCAAATTCCCAAAGTTATATATTCCCGCTGATTTTACTGATCTGAAGATCGACTGGTCTTCCATAACATGCGCGACAGTGTATGATTTCTTCTTCAATTTGTCGGCCAGCGCGCCTATAATGTTCGAAAATACTCCCTCTACTCTGAAAGCAGAGGAGTGTGAAGCTAAAGGCGAGGACGCTGGACCCAGCCCGAGTGGAAAGTTCTTTTCAGATATTTTAGAGCCGTCAAAATTTTCTTATGTCTCATCAAACACTTTTAATAACGTGTTGTCAGAGACACAGATGTTCAACGATCGTTTCATTAATACAGAGAAGCCAATCAAGTTTAATGCGAAGGTTCTTGTTTGTTGTGGCCTCAAAGATCCAGAGACAGAAAGGATTGACCATAATTATTCTCGAAAACTCAGGTTTGTCTCCTCAATTTCCCTTAACAGGCGTTGATCTTGAAATGATTGTTGGGTGTCCCCCATTATGAGTAGAATGTTGTGTGGTCGACGTAAAGGGAGCATATTATTGTTAGGAACTTGCTGGAATGCTGAACTGGATGGTGGAGACCCTCTCACAGATCGCACGTGCTTGTTGAATACTGCACGACGCGCACTTCTCGCTCAATCACTCCTCGATATCGCTCGAGGCGATCCAACTTCCAATCTTGTTAAACTTTGTGAAGTAAGCTATCACCGCCCACGAGAAGAAATAAAAGGACGAATCTACCCCGAACAGGTGTGTTCCACCTCTCTCAAAAGGATTATCTATAATCTTTCTTTCGATTCGTATCACAATTTTTATCTTCCAGGAAGAAATTACAGCTTTGTTCGTATTTTCGATTCAGAAAAATTTGATTGAACAGTTATCGCAGGAGGACTTCGACGATGACTGGGCGATATTTGCATCTCGAGTTAAAGGCGAATATGTCGGACCTATGCTCAGTAGGACAGTTCATGAGTACTATGAGAACTGGGGCGAACATAAGGAGAAACTGCGACATGCCATCCCTCAAACACCAGATAGTCCCAAAAAGGACCCACCAGAGCTCGCGGGAAGTGAATCTAAGGAAGAGACAGATGAGCATAAATCACTTACAGGGGAGGTCGCGAAAGATCACGGAGATACGTCAAAGGTGGAGGAGAAGTTCTTAGAGAAGCCTGACTCTCCCTCTGTTTTGCTTTGTCCCATGGTAAGAATGTCTGAAGATTGCACAGCAAGCAACTCTGATATTTTCATTAGCCACTCCCTGCACAAATCGCGAACGATCCTTCGAAGAAGCAGGAAGCGTTATCATTGCGCATGATGCCTTTGAGTACGATTCTTAGTTACACTCCTGATGATTGTAGTGAGCGAATTTTTGAGGCTTCAATAACAGCGGAAATTCTGAAATCCTGTATTTCGTTGAACAACGCGAATGTTATAGTTGACTTCATCATCGCGATGAATGGAAATCTCGCCTCCTTGGCCGATCAAAGGTGAATAAGTATTCCTCTCAAATGCGCATTGATTCAAATTTGTATTGCAAGGGTCGTCGCGTCTGTTAAAAGACTAAAAGAGTTAAATGTTGCGACCAGGGCAAAAGGAGCAAAGGCATCAGAGGAGAGCAATCAACCAGGCGAAGAACCATCTACAACTGTGACAGCAATCGCCAATCCGATTAAAAAAGATGAAATGGAGAATGAAGCCCTTCAGAAAGATTTCAATCAAAAAGAACAGGAGAATGAATCTGAAGAGTTGTCCATGGTTCAAGAAGCTAACGAAAATGTTGAATTGGTTGATGGTAACAATGAACAATCTAATATTAATAGCAAATCCATGATAGATGTGACTGAAGTGAAAGATGAACTTTATGATCAGTCCGTGGGTTTTGTTGTTACCGACGATGAAGCTCGGGTTTGGAGAAGGAGATTTGTGGCTGCTTGTCGGTAAGATTATTTTACTATTTGAAAGTGCAGCTTGATTAAATGTATTCAGGTGGTTCGATGTAAAACAAGAGAGATTTCTTCGTTTAGAGCAATTACAGCTAATTTTTTATGTTTCTCAAAGGTAGTTCTAATCCTTCTCTTTCTAAAATCGCGAATGTAATGAATTTGTAGAAACGTGAGTCGCGCCGATGCTGTAAGCTCTATTGAAGATGTGTTCGGAGATAGCGGTGATAAGCTTAGATACGAAACTTGCATTTAACACGAAAATATTAAAATTAGCTTCTGAATTCATGTAACAGCTGGTCAAAGACCGAATAAAGTTCTAAAATTACCTCGAATTGTAGTTCTGACATCATTTGGATCCATATTCTTCAATCGAGCAATGGTTTCAATGCTATCTATCACTGTTTTTGGGGTATTATCCTCCCCTTTTACCGGTCCCATATACGGTGAGTCCGTTTCGGTTAGGATTTTATCCATGGGTAAGGCTGATGCCAATTTCTTAAACGAAGAGTTTTGATCACTGTTTGCGACGGCGGATGGGATTGATAAATAATATCCTGCTGCCGCAATTTGCAAACCAAGCTTCAACTGAGAAAGATGAGAAAAGGGAGACAAACAAAGAACCCCTCACCTTCCCACAAAAACAATGAAAATCAGCCTTCTTCACTTTCTCTTCTAAGAGCATTTCAAACACTCGCTTTTCAGCCTTTCTTGAGTGCAAAATCAGTGGAATATCGTATTTTACACCAATTTGCATTAACCTCCGAAGTACTCTTTCTTGTTCAGCGAATGAGGTCTCATCAGTGAGGTAATGCTTGTCCAGTCCACATTCACCGATAGCAATAATCGCTTTCTTATACGCCATCTCTTCAATAAAATTGATCTCCTCGTCAACGTCAAACTTTTCGGGAGGAGGAAACTCATTCCTCCAATTCACTACTGGAAGATAATCACCTTTCCCTTCACCACCCAGTCGTTGTATATCTTCTTCCGTAAAAATGAAACGATTCGCAGCGTCTAAAGGATAAATTCCTATCGCCGCTTGCATATAAGGGCTAAATTTATCGCAATATTCCAAGATTTTTCGATTTGAACGAGGCTCAATTCCATTAACTATAACATGATCCAAGCCATGTTCAATACATTCTATCGCAATCTCGTCTTCTTTGTTTTCAAACCGTTCATGAATCAAGTGGGCATGAACATCAACATATCCAAGTCTCTGACCATTCGCTTTGATCTGGTTTAAGTTCCCATCACATTTCAACAATTCTGACATTGTGCTAGATAAACCTCTTCGGAGAATGTGATGAAGTGACTTCTGAGCAATCAATTTCGGAGCCAGTTTGTACGAAGTGGAGAAGGAGATGATGAGAAGGGAGAGAAGGGTAACTTTCATTTGTGTATCTGGGCAATTGCGAAAGTAGGAAAATGACCGTTATGTTTCTCGATTTCTTTTATTTTCATAATTAAATAGTTTTTGTGTTCTTCGTCAGACTATTGTACTTTGAACGATGTCTGAACAAGGAATAAAAGTTGCAATTCGTGTGCGACCCATAAACGAAGCGCAAGACAAAGCATTTAAATGTGATCCCACCAGTAGCTGTGTCTATCCTCTTTCTGCAGAGGGCGTCCCCTTGGAGAATCAAGTGTATTCATACGATAATGTGTTCGATGAAACTTCCAAGACTGTAGATGTCTATCGCCAAGTTGGTGAAGAGATTGTGAATGGGGTAATGAGAGGAATCAACGGAACAATCTTTGCTTGTAAGACGATATTATGGCTACTGAATCTACTTTTCTCATGACTTTCATTAGATGGACAAACAAGCTCGGGTAAAACCCATACCATGCTTGGAAAAGCCAATGAAAAGGGTATTCTAGAGATGGCTGCTGATGATATCTTTCGCTTTATCCAAGAGAACAACCACCTTAATTTCATCCTTCGTGCTTCCTTTGTTGAAATTTACAACGAGGATATCAAGGACCTCCTTTCTGATAAACCTTCTGATAAGCCAACGATTCGAGAGGATCGTACTCGTGGAGTTTACTGTACTGCTTCAGAGCATTTCATCACTGATGTCACCTCCATTAAAACCTTGATCCAAGTTGGTATCAGTCATCGTTCAGTTGAAGCTACCGCGATGAATGAGACGTCATCACGTTCTCATTCAATTTTTAGGTGAGAATTCTCTTTTTTGTAGTGATCTATGTCTAATTTTTCTTTAGATTGGTCGTTGAAAGTCAAAATAAGGAAGATGAATCAGTTTTGGTGGCATCGTTGAATCTTGTCGATCTTGCAGGTTCCGAGTCTGTGAGAAATACAGGAGCTTCTGGACAGAGGGCAAAAGAAGGAGGCAAAATCAATCAAAGTTTACTGTCTCTTAGCCGAGTTATCCAAGCTCTTGGCGAACAGCAAGCACAGCAAAAGACAGTGCATGTTAATTTCCGAGATTCCAAATTGACTCGGTTGCTTCAGCCGAGTCTATCTGGGAATGCAAAGATGTCGATCATATGCTGTATAACTCCAGATCGTCGATACGCTGAAGAGACGAAAGGCACCTTACAATTTGCTGGGAGGGCGAAGCTCGTTAAAACTCGTGCTACAGTCAATGAATTTGTCGATGAACGTGTGATGCAAAAACGACTTATTAACTCCTTACAAGAAGAAGTAACTAATTTGAAGATGATCCTTGCTCAACACGGTATTTCAGATCCTGAAGGCCTTGAATCTCAGGTTGTTCAGCAATTAAAAGACGCTTTGGAAGAGAAAAAGATTCTTATCGAGCAAATGGAATACGCTTTAGTCGAGAAGGAAAATCAGTATCTCGAGGTTCAGAACGGGATGTATGAGCTGGAGTTGGAAACTCGAAGAAATCAAGATGACATGGCCAATCTCAGAGAGCAACATTCTGCGGAAATAGCCTCACTTAGAGAAGAGCGATCATATTTTATCACCGAGCTGGAGGCAAGACAACAAGGTATGATTGCATTACAACAAGAAATTAATGCAGTTAAAAACGCCTTATCGAATAAAGAACTGGAACTGGCCTCAAGTCAAGAATCCTACTTGCAGGCTACTAGCATGTACGAAGATCATAAATTGAATTTAGAGATCAAAGTACAAGAACTAGAAATCTCTTTGTTAGAGAAAGATGCAAAATTCTCAGAGCAATTAGAACTTAATTCAAAGAAAGATAGTGTGATTGATGATCTCGACAAGTTGGTGAAGGAGTACGAGGTCGAGTTACAGAGAATGAAAGAACACTGCGATTCGGAAATCCAACGAACAAAAGATGAGCTCAAAAGCCTTAGAGATAAGTTGTATGTTCAAGAAAACGAAAATGATGAACTTAGATTAACAGCAGCATCGAATGAAAAATTGGTCCAAGAGATGAAAACGACGATTCGCGATTTAGAAATGGAAAAAGAACAACTTGAAAGCGAGTTGAGAATAAAAGAAGAAGACACAAGAACTCTAACAATTGAGAGAAATCAAACGATAGAGGAAATCGAGTCATTAAGAGAAGATCGATCCACTTTCGTCGCTGACCTTGAGTCGAAAGAGAACACGATCGCAGCTTTAGAAGCAGAGGTTAGCAAACTAAGCGAGGCTTTATCCAGTAAAGAGATCGAAGTGTCTCAGTTGGAGTTGCAGCTCACGTCAACAGTCGAATCATCAGAGGGTTCAGCCGCTGAGTTGAATCAATTGCGCTCAGAGTTGGTCTCAACCCGCGCTGCCTTCGAGGAGAAGGAAGGTGATATCATGTCGCTTCAAGGAGAGTTGGAGGCGGTGCGAGAGGCTTTGTCGAACAAAGAACAGGAGTTAGTGTCAGCCATCGGAGAAATGAAGCAGGTGATCGAGTCAATGAAGGAAGATCAATCCACTTTCGTCGCTGACCTTGAGTCGAAAGAGAACACGATCGCAGCTTTAGAAGCAGAGGTTAGCAAACTAAGCGAGGCTTTATCCAGTAAAGAGATCGAAGTGTCTCAGTTGGAGTTGCAGCTCACGTCAACAGTCGAATCATCAGAGGGTTCAGCCGCTGAGTTGAATCAATTGCGCTCAGAGTTGGTCTCAACCCGCGCTGCCTTCGAGGAGAAGGAAGGTGATATCATGTCGCTTCAAGGAGAGTTGGAGGCGGTGCGAGAGGCTTTGTCGAACAAAGAACAGGAGTTAGTGTCAGCCATCGGAGAAATGAAGCAGGTGATCGAGTCAATGAAGGAAGATCAATCCACTTTCGTCGCTGACCTTGAGTCGAAAGAGAACACGATCGCAGCTTTAGAAGCAGAGGTTAGCAAACTAAGCGAGGCTTTATCCAGTAAAGAGATCGAAGTGTCTCAGTTGGAGTTGCAGCTCACGTCAACAGTCGAATCATCAGAGGGTTCAGCCGCTGAGTTGAATCAATTGCGCTCAGAGTTGGTCTCAACCCGCGCTGCCTTCGAGGAGAAGGAAGGTGATATCATGTCGCTTCAAGGAGAGTTGGAGGCGGTGCGAGAGGCTTTGTCGAACAAAGAACAGGAGTTAGTGTCAGCCATCAGAGAAATGAAGCAGGTGATCGAGTCAATGAAGGAAGATCAATCCACTTTCGTCGCTGACCTTGAGTCGAAAGAGAACACGATCGCAGCTTTAGAAGCAGAGGTTAGCAAACTAAGCGAGGCTTTATCCAGTAAAGAGATCGAAGTGTCTCAGTTGGAGTTGCAGCTCACGTCAACAGTCGAATCATCAGAGGGTTCAGCCGCTGAGTTGAATCAATTGCGCTCAGAGTTGGTCTCAACCCGCGCTGCCTTCGAGGAGAAGGAAGGTGATATCATGTCGCTTCAAGGAGAGTTGGAGGCGGTGCGAGAGGCTTTGTCGAACAAAGAACAGGAGTTAGTGTCAGCCATCGGAGAAATGAAGCAGGTGATCGAGTCAATGAAGGAAGATCAATCCACTTTCGTCGCTGACCTTGAGTCGAAAGAGAACACGATCGCAGCTTTAGAAGCAGAGGTTAGCAAACTAAGCGAGGCTTTATCCAGTAAAGAGATCGAAGTGTCTCAGTTGGAGTTGCAGCTCACGTCAACAGTCGAATCATCAGAGGGTTCAGCCGCTGAGTTGAATCAATTGCGCTCAGAGTTGGTCTCAACCCGCGCTGCCTTCGAGGAGAAGGAAGGTGATATCATGTCGCTTCAAGGAGAGTTGGAGGCGGTGCGAGAGGCTTTGTCGAACAAAGAACAGGAGTTAGTGTCAGCCATCGGAGAAATGAAGCAGGTGATCGAGTCAATGAAGGAAGATCAATCCACTTTCGTCGCTGACCTTGAGTCGAAAGAGAACACGATCGCAGCTTTAGAAGCAGAGGTTAGCAAACTAAGCGAGGCTTTATCCAGTAAAGAGATCGAAGTGTCTCAGTTGGAGTTGCAGCTCACGTCAACAGTCGAATCATCAGAGGGTTCAGCCGCTGAGTTGAATCAATTGCGCTCAGAGTTGGTCTCAACCCGCGCTGCCTTCGAGGAGAAGGAAGGTGATATCATGTCGCTTCAAGGAGAGTTGGAGGCGGTGCGAGAGGCTTTGTCGAACAAAGAACAGGAGTTAGTGTCAGCCATCAGAGAAATGAAGCAGGTGATCGAGTCAATGAAGGAAGATCAATCCACTTTCGTCGCTGACCTTGAGTCGAAAGAGAACACGATCGCAGCTTTAGAAGCAGAGGTTAGCAAACTAAGCGAGGCTTTATCCAGTAAAGAGATCGAAGTGTCTCAGTTGGAGTTGCAGCTCACGTCAACAGTCGAATCATCAGAGGGTTCAGCCGCTGAGTTGAATCAATTGCGCTCAGAGTTGGTCTCAACCCGCGCTGCCTTCGAGGAGAAGGAAGGTGATATCATGTCGCTTCAAGGAGAGTTGGAGGCGGTGCGAGAGGCTTTGTCGAACAAAGAACAGGAGTTAGTGTCAGCCATCGGAGAAATGAAGCAGGTGATCGAGTCAATGAAGGAAGATCAATCCACTTTCGTCGCTGACCTTGAGTCGAAAGAGAACACGATCGCAGCTTTAGAAGCAGAGGTTAGCAAACTAAGCGAGGCTTTATCCAGTAAAGAGATCGAAGTGTCTCAGTTGGAGTTGCAGCTCACGTCAACAGTCGAATCATCAGAGGGTTCAGCCGCTGAGTTGAATCAATTGCGCTCAGAGTTGGTCTCAACCCGCGCTGCCTTCGAGGAGAAGGAAGGTGATATCATGTCGCTTCAAGGAGAGTTGGAGGCGGTGCGAGAGGCTTTGTCGAACAAAGAACAGGAGTTAGTGTCAGCCATCAGAGAAATGAAGCAGGTGATCGAGTCAATGAAGGAAGATCAATCCACTTTCGTCGCTGACCTTGAGTCGAAAGAGAACACGATCGCAGCTTTAGAAGCAGAGGTTAGCAAACTAAGCGAGGCTTTATCCAGTAAAGAGATCGAAGTGTCTCAGTTGGAGTTGCAGCTCACGTCAACAGTCGAATCATCAGAGGGTTCAGCCGCTGAGTTGAATCAATTGCGCTCAGAGTTGGTCTCAACCCGCGCTGCCTTCGAGGAGAAGGAAGGTGATATCATGTCGCTTCAAGGAGAGTTGGAGGCGGTGCGAGAGGCTTTGTCGAACAAAGAACAGGAGTTAGTGTCAGCCATCGGAGAAATGAAGCAGGTGATCGAGTCAATGAAGGAAGATCAATCCACTTTCGTCGCTGACCTTGAGTCGAAAGAGAACACGATCGCAGCTTTAGAAGCAGAGGTTAGCAAACTAAGCGAGGCTTTATCCAGTAAAGAGATCGAAGTGTCTCAGTTGGAGTTGCAGCTCACGTCAACAGTCGAATCATCAGAGGGTTCAGCCGCTGAGTTGAATCAATTGCGCTCAGAGTTGGTCTCAACCCGCGCTGCCTTCGAGGAGAAGGAAGGTGATATCATGTCGCTTCAAGGAGAGTTGGAGGCGGTGCGAGAGGCTTTGTCGAACAAAGAACAGGAGTTAGTGTCAGCCATCGGAGAAATGAAGCAGGTGATCGAGTCAATGAAGGAAGATCAATCCACTTTCGTCGCTGACCTTGAGTCGAAAGAGAACACGATCGCAGCTTTAGAAGCAGAGGTTAGCAAACTAAGCGAGGCTTTATCCAGTAAAGAGATCGAAGTGTCTCAGTTGGAGTTGCAGCTCACGTCAACAGTCGAATCATCAGAGGGTTCAGCCGCTGAGTTGAATCAATTGCGCTCAGAGTTGGTCTCAACCCGCGCTGCCTTCGAGGAGAAGGAAGGTGATATCATGTCGCTTCAAGGAGAGTTGGAGGCGGTGCGAGAGGCTTTGTCGAACAAAGAACAGGAGTTAGTGTCAGCCATCGGAGAAATGAAGCAGGTGATCGGGTCAATGAAGGAAGATCAATCCACTTTCGTCGCTGACCTTGAGTCGAAAGAGAACACGATCGCAGCTTTAGAAGCAGAGGTTAGCAAACTAAGCGAGGCTTTATCCAGTAAAGAGATCGAAGTGTCTCAGTTGGAGTTGCAGCTCACGTCAACAGTCGAATCATCAGAGGGTTCAGCCGCTGAGTTGAATCAATTGCGCTCAGAGTTGGTCTCAACCCGCGCTGCCTTCGAGGAGAAGGAAGGTGATATCATGTCGCTTCAAGGAGAGTTGGAGGCGGTGCGAGAGGCTTTGTCGAACAAAGAACAGGAGTTAGTGTCAGCCATCGGAGAAATGAAGCAGGTGATCGAGTCAATGAAGGAAGATCAATCCACTTTCGTCGCTGACCTTGAGTCGAAAGAGAACACGATCGCAGCTTTAGAAGCAGAGGTTAGCAAACTAAGCGAGGCTTCTTCGAAGATGCAACATCAAATTGAAACTTTTTCTTTCGAACTTGAGACGAAAGACTCTGAGTTACAAAGAACATTGAGTTCCATCAACGGTCGGGAGGAACAGTTTATCGAACTAGAGAATCAGTTCTTTGAATTGAATCAGGAGTTCTCCTCTGCAAGGGCCTCGATGAAGGAAGAAACTGAGGCGCTTATTCAACCTCTACGCAAAGAGTTGGAGGATAAAAATCGCAGAATCGAAGAGCTTCAATCTGCCATTGTGATGAAAGATCAACGAATCCAACAATTGGACGCTGTTAAACTGACTAAGGCTCAAATGGAAAAAATTAAACTAATTAAAGAAGAGAGGAAGAAATTTCATGACGACGCAAAGATTTTGAAAGCTCAACTCCAGCAATTGAAGAATGCTTATGATACTTTAAAGGAGTCAAAGTCCGATATAGTTTCCAATCCTTCTCAAGACTTCGTCATCTCTGATCTTCGTTTCCAGATAGTCGAGATTAACGGCCAGTTGAAACAATGCAACTCATTAAATCAATTATTGAAGGAAAAATTGAAAGAATGTTCTTCTCAACTCGAAGAGTATGAGAAAGAGAGGGATCAAATCATTCTTACCCTGGAAAAGCTTGGTATCCCTTCATCTACGCTTCTTGCTGCAACTGTAGATACTTCCACCCTATCTTCTGATGATGCACACAACTCCTCATCATCTTTGAATCACAGCAACTCAGAAGCAGCCGATATTTCTTCTACGCATTTGTATGTGGCGTTAGTCAAATACTTTGAAGAGAAACTAGCTGCGGCGAAGTCAGAGCAGTTACGACTTGAAGAAGCTATGGCAGAACTCAAGAAGAAGATGGAATTACAAGAAATGAACTCAGAGCTTTCTTTACTTCAAGAAGAAAATATCGAATTACATCAAGAGAATAAAGATTTATTGATTAAGAACAATCAAATGAAGAATGAAATTCTTTCTTTGAAGAAAAAGCTGATTGAGCCAAACAGCACCACTACTACGAACACGAAGACTCATGTCGCTGCAACTCCTCTCACAACCACCCCCTCTTCTAACTTAGACAATGCATTATTACCGAAGGAGACTCAAATCATTGGAGTGAAGCGATCCTTTGGTCAAGAAATCGATCAAAATGTTGTATCCTCAACAGTCAACAGCTCTGCAGCGAAAGAATTGAAGCCAGCAGTAGTTGGTTCGGCCAAGAAACCTTTGTTGCCCAAACCCTCGTCAAGTGATGATATCGAGAATAATGAGAGGCTTGCCCCTGCTCCATCAGGAAAATCGACGAAGAGGCAAAGAGTTAAAGCATCTGCTGTCAGTGCTTCTGGCGGAACTAGTGAAGAGACACCAGGAGAATGCACGCAGTCTTAATTAAGTTTGACGAAAGATCTCGATATAGGGGGACGATAAATGATGTTTTCTTTGGAAGTAAACAAATGATTCGCCCTTTCCGAAAATCTTTTTTTATTTATTTTGCCATCTGCTCTACATGTATTTTCATAAAATAAGATAAAAATGAACATAAAATATGAACAGACAAATCCAAAGAGCAGCACGTTGTCATAACTTGCGGTACTCGTAAATATGTAGGAGGAAGCAAAGCACGGCAGACATACATTCGTATTATTCCCTCGTTAACTTAGAGATGATCTCTGAGTGTTGGGGGAATCGAAGCAGTAAATCATCCTTTTTAGCAAGTTCGAAGTCAGCGAAATCAAAACCAGGAGCTACAGTACATCCTGCAAAACTAAAAGAGCTATCTTCAGCTGGGATCGATGCAAACCATCGATTGGCTGGAACCACATATTGGAAAGTTTCCCCTGCGAGACAGTTACTGCCTAAATCAATTCGTTGCAATTCACCTGAGTCATCATCTAAAATATAAACATATAAAGTTTGTCCTGCATAGAAGTGCCAGCATTCATCGCTCTTAATTCGATGAAATTGGGAAAAGTTCCCTTTCTCAAGTAGGAAGTATATCGCTGTTGAGAAACTGCGATTTCCTTCAAATCTTCCAGGTAATCCACTCTGAGGAACGCTTTCTGATGCTCGATAAGTTTCTTTGTACCATCCACCCTCTGGATGAGGTTGAAGGTGGTAATAATCAATGAAGTCTTTTGCTGTCAAATTCATTTTTTCTCTTTTTGCACTCGTGCACTATATAGCGCACGATTCCCTATTTTGACTTTTTTTGAATTTTTTCACTCGAAAGATCTCAAGAGACTAGACCTTCCCATATGAAGACTCAAGAGGGATATCGTGGTGATAGATTCTATCTCAATAAGATTGATGATGAAAGAGGTTATTCCAATCGCTCGGCGAAGCGTAACTCTGACTTAAGCGAGTATTATTTCTCTCAGAGGGAATATGTTCAACAAGTGAATGAAAGAGAAGTCATTCAATGTATCATGATTTCAACGTATCGACTTGAATTAGAAGTTTTAGTTCATGATTTTCCAATGTTATTTTCTTTGTATAGACCAATCCCAAGTCTAATTCTTCATGGAGATAAAGGGAGAAACTTTCATGAACTTTATGGAGATTATTCGACATCACGATCCAATCATATGAAATATGAAGACATTGCCTTAAAAGAAGAAAATGAAGAGTATTATATTTCTACTCCAACCAAGTCATTGCCTTCTTCTACGTCCTTTACTCGCCCTCGCATCCCATCGCATATGACTATCGCGGAGGTCACTCCCACCATCTACAAAGACGTGAAGACGAGGAAGGTCAACTACGCTGCTGGTGTACATCATCCAAAGTACATCTTAATCTTTACTAACCGAGGTTTACACGTGATTATTACGACTGCTAACGTCACTGCGAGTAAGAGTATTGACGCAACGTGGACTCAGTTCTTCCCTAAGAGACACACGTCACAACCTCTGTCAGAGAGCACTGACTTTGGTCTGGGTTTGATGGACTTCCTTACAAAGCAATGTGAGCAGATCCGACGAGAATTCCCGGATGACGCAGATGCTGACATCAGTGGGACGAAGGACGATGAGGTCACTATTTTCCGATGGCTTCATAGATATACTGGCATCGACAATCTCGACGAGGGCTATGACTTCTCTCAGGCCGCGGTGAGTTTCATGACTTGCTCTGATATACTCTCCAATAATGTTCTCTGACGTAGGTGAAGCTCATATCGACTGTGCCCTGTCGACAACCACTTCCTCCTCTGAGCAAGGCAGAGGTGGAAGCAATCTATGCACGTCAACACCACACTGGTGACATCAGATCCTTTGAGAAGTGTATGAAGTGCAAACATGAAGAGAAGAAACTTCAACCCAACCGTCATCAAATAATTAGCTACGGATCGATGCGTGTTAAGGAAATCCTCACTGATAAGAAGAATCGATGGCCACGGTAAACGCCTCCTCTTCACTTCTAATTGTATTGCTCTGAGCTGTATTTATAGAGATTTCCAACCTAATGATCTTCTTTTTGTTCAGCCAACGAGTATCGGACAAAACCTAAACCTTTCTTATATCGAGGAATATCTTTCACACTTGATGCCTGACCACTTCTACGATGATTCACCTGATGAATATATTCGTAGTGAGCAATGGCGATGTGTTTGGCCTTCTCATCGATATATGAAACATGTTCATCAACAGCTTTCCTCCAATGATGATGGAAATGATCTCGATTACCACGAGGAGACGGAAGACATGAAGCCTGTGATGTCAGGCCCTCCTGAGATTCTTTTCTTTCATCCAAAGTCCTTTGCGCTGATGGAGCCTGACATACAAGCTCAATTCTTCACCTATCAGACCAATCACCACGTCATCGAAACTCATCGTATCCCTCATATCAAGAGCTATACTCGCCTCTACAAAGGAAGTGCGACGGGGAAGTGTCTTTGTCATCAAATTGCTTGGACGATGCTGACATCAGCATGTTTGTCGAAAGGTGCGCAAGGAGAGTTGAAACCTTTCTCCATTTGTAAAGATTGTAAGCACATCAGAAGGGTAAGGGACATCATAATAGCATTCAACCGTATTCCTCTTATTCTGCCAATGGTTAGGGTTATTGGGAATATCGAAACTTCGAGTTAGGCGTGTTGTTTAAATCATCGCCGGCAAAGCAGTATTATGCGATGAGTGCCGATTGTCCCATCCACCCGAACACTCAATCCTCTTCTCATTTCTGCTTCGGTAGTGCTCGAGGAGGTGCTAATAACTTGGAAGAAATCGTTCTTCCATTCCCCTACGATATGATGAAGTCAGAACCTTACTGCAGTGAACAACTACAACTCCAGACAATGCCCTTCTTTCGCCCGATGCATGACGTGTTCAAATACCTTGTCAACCTCGCGCAAGAGAAGCTGATCAAAGAGGTGGCGGCTGACACTGCCGGCAGTCGCAATCAGTTCGGTCGAAGGATTTTCAAATTCGATAACGGCAACCAGAAGACCTCTGCAATTCATGATGTCACCCCGTCCCTTGTTAAACCTAGTCCAAGACGGTTGGACGGCCAGAGAGAACAACCGATCGTCCTATGGTCCCAACCAATTGATCTAGACGAACCAAACACTCGTCAGGTGATAAGCCTCCTAAGTCAGAGTCAGACTCAGGTGGATGTTGGAGTGAATGTCGTCAGCGAAGAGAAACCCTCGCACCGGGACACTGCTCAGGGTGATGATGACGATCAAGGTACGGATCTTGGTGGAAGACTGTTCTTGGCTCAGGAGGGAGGTGTGGCATCTCCTATCAATGAAACGGGAGTGTTGAAGAACCCTATCTTTGATGATGTCAATGAAGGGAAGACAGAAGTGGTCGAGGAGGTTGTATCGAGAGCGCCCTTGAGTAATTGGAGGAAAATTTCGCCAGCTTCGAACCGCAAGGCGCTTGTACGTCAAATCAAGGCAGAGCTATCAGAGGATTCGACGGACTCTGACGATACCCCCAACAAGAGAAGGAGGATTGAGAAGATGTCTCAAGTGTTTCAACCATCGACTCCTCCGAAACAACATATCCCCTCTGATCCAACACCTAACATTCCAGATGAAAATCAGTCTTTCATTCCAAATCTTCAACCTCAGTTTACCCCTCCACTTCACTTTCATTTATCTCAACCTCTTATTGTATCTGAAGCCTCACCTTTCCACGCAGTGAGTCTTGACAAAGAGATTCGTACATCAAGAGATCAGAAGAAGAGAAAATTTGAAAAGAAGAAACCAAATATCCTTGACATGATCGATATACTCTAACATTGATTTTCTTTTTTTCTCCCCCTTATCCATAACATGCATAACAGCTAATAATCTTTTCTTCTTCAAAACTAATCAATCCAACCTTCTTCTCTCTTTTGCGCAAAGTGAATAATTTTCGCCAGTGTGTAGTAGTGCTTATACGCCTCACTTAGTTTGATGTGGGGGAATGAGGAGTGTTTGATGAAATGTGAAAGACTTGACAGGTTATGTATGAGGGAGGTAGACTCACATTTTATTACCTTTCATCTTTATTGAATGTTGCTCAAACTTCTTCTGAGTGCCTTTAGCAAGCCTTCTGATGATTCGACTGCTCGACTTGAACCAAATGAGAATGACCCGTTTTCTGTTCTGGTTGGAAAAGTGAAAGGCATCATTAAAGGTATATTTGATTGGTTGACTTTGATATTAATGTTTATCTTGCCAGCTATCACCTCTGATTATCGCATTGTTTATGGTGTAACATTTGGTGTTGGTCTCTTATTATCGCTTTATAATGGCTATCAGCATTTCTCTTCCATCGCGACAGTGAAGATCTTCCCTAAATACTTTGAAGTGAATATTCTTCTAATTAACTTTGCTCTTTTCATAATGGAAGTTTCAGCACAACCATCACCAGACTGGTCGGAAGATTGGACAGGAATTATTTCAAATACATACCTCTTGTTAGCCGTCGTGTTATCGATGTTGATTCAAAAGCCTTTCACGATAGAGTTCGCAATGGAAAAGGCCGATGAGCAATATTGGAGCAATCCAACATTCATTAGTCTCAATTATTCTATTACAATGGCATGGGCTGTTGAGTTTGCTTTATCTGTCCTCTTCTCCATCTTAGGCATCTTTGTCTATCCAGACAACTCAGCCGCTCGAAACGTCCCTGGCATAGTTGTTCTCATACTAACACTAATCTTCACTAAAAGATACCCTGAATATGTCCGTGCACAAGCGAGGAAGCAGATGGCACCAGCGAACGACGCTAATGGAGCTGCGGAAATGGCTTAATTCTTATTGAGTGATTGTCATCTCCTTCATTGTACGTAATGTAGTATTCAAGTCGTATTTATCATATGTTCTACAGTATAGTAATTTAATCAGAGTTCTTTTGGAGAGGCAGGGAAATGTTAAGTTACATCTTATTACTAACTTATCTTATTATCATTGTGTGCAGGTTGCTATCACTTTATCCGCGTTCATCACATTTCAATTTGTTTTGTGAGAGCAGAACAAAGAGACAGCAAACAAGCATCTAAACTAGTCGAAAACAAACACAGAGAAAATCAAAGGAAATAAACCAAAGTAGATTGTTGATGAATACCTAGAATCAAAGAGAAAAAAACATCAAAAAAATCAATAAAAAAAGGAGCAGCGCAAATATGATGATGTGGTGATGAAGGAAGGAAGGAAGGGAGAAGAGGAACCATGAAGATGATAAGGGGTTAGTAATGGGAATTTTGCGTGCAGACATATGAAACTAGTGGTAGAAGAAGACGATCTGTTGCTGACGCAAAGTAGATTGGTAGGGTTAAAAGAGTTCTTCATCGGGACAGGCCAAGTCAGAATCAACAAACTAGCTGGGTTCTTGAAAAACAAAGACTATCGATGAAACACTGGCTGGAGAGGAGTTTATCCTGGAATTTTTAGTATTGTTTTTTCTCACATAATTTCTTGTTCACTCGACATAAATCACACGACGTGGAAATAATGAAGGGAAGCAAAGAAAATAAAATAGACTATGTTACCATCATCCAAACCATCATGCGAAAGAGACATTAAAACGGACAAGCCGTGCCGAAGGTAGCGCGGAACACAAACTAGAGCGTCACTACTGTTGACAAACAAAAAACAAAAAGATGTTAAAATCAAAAAAAGAAGTTGTTCCTCGACATTCATGAAAATAAACAAAAAGTTGGAAAGGAGTTCTCGACGAAGGTAGCAATTCCTCTCCAAATATTCAAACAAAAACATGCTTACCCTCGTCACTCCGAAGTAATGGAAATTTGAATTTATTAATTGAATAAAACCAATCCAATACCAGGTAGCATTCTTACACATCAGTGTCGTGTTCAGACATTGAGAGCTTGTAGCTTCCCTCACTGTCGTATTCGTCATGCGAAACATTCGCAAATTCATCCAGGAGATTTTGTAAATCGATGTCAAGTTCCTCAGGCTCACTGGTGGTTACTACCGGCGCTTCCTCAGGGTCAGAGCGCTTAGCAGGAATCTTGTAGTGATGTTTCTTTTTCTTTGGATGCTTAACAGGAGTATGTAAAGACCCTAATTCGTCATCGTCATCAACATTTGAAGCCTCACGAAGACTTTCTACACCATAAGATTCAATCGAGTGATTGTCGGTAATATCATTGGTGTTGGAGGAGAATTCACCCTTTCCGTTCACTCTTACTGACTTCACCTTCGCAATATGATGAGAGGCAGAAGTTCCTTCCGCAGTCTTCTTAATAGACAAGGAATCTATACCAGGTGTAATCTTCATTTCAATACCTTTCTCACCACTGTCTTGGTGCTTGTTATAATGCCACACAATCAGCAAGACGACTGCGAAAATAACTACGACAGAAACGATAATACCAACAGTAGACGCGACGATCTTCTGCCACAACAAAACCAAACCACCGAAGAGGAAAGGCTGGAAAAAGCGCACAACCATTTTCTGAAGGTCGAAAGGAATAAATGCAACAATCTGCAAAGTTGCTAAAATTGCACCAATGGAAGAAATAGTCATACTGGTATCAGATGAACCAGGAGTTCCCATCCATCTGCGATAATAGGCCGCGAAGGAATGATCATTTGCTAACCATTTATATGATAATTCACCAGGCAAGTGCGTGTGATAAGTGCGGACAATCATAGACTCCATCAACGTTGGAAAAGCATTTGCGAGACGAGTTGACATAAATAGGTACTGAGTGGTGTCGAGTGGATGTTTGCTATCAGTCAGGTTAATTCTTTGACCACTTGCTGCCTTGTCACAAATATCATCAATGATACCAAGTAACTGACGATTTACTCTTTGAACCTCACTCGCGACGATGGAAGGAATCAAGAAATTGATCCAAATGCATTCGAACGTTTCGAATAAATAAATTTCTAGAATCATTTGGATAACGCAAGCGATTACGTACTGTTTTTGCCAATCCACTCCTTGCACATAGCCACGAAGCACAGAGTAGTAGACGAAGAGCATATTTGCAGCTACGATGATGATCGAAACAATAACTTTGGCACGTAAGGTGTAAACAGGGCTATGCTTGAAATCCTCACTTGTTTTGCCAGCGAAGATGTAACCAGCTGGGGTGTCACGACCAAGAACATCCATAATAAATCTGTGCAAAATCTCAATACCGGTATGATGGTCCACCGCTAATCGCAAACGTTCGATTTCATGGTGCGAGACATCCTCCACTTGGACCATTTCTTTCTCAATGATATCAGCGACGTCTTTCTTGCCCTTAATGTGCTCACTATTGCGCAAAAATTCACCATTTTCGTCCAACCCCCAAGCCGCATCAAACTCGGCCAACTCATCACCAGCAAGAACAGCACGTTCTTCAGCAATTTTTTCTTTCAACTCTTGATACATCATTTGTGCGGCCTCAGCATCACTGCGATTAAGTACTTTATTCTTCACTAAAGCGATGGTTGATCGCATCTTGTCGATCATGCTTCGTCGATTAGAACTTTGCGACTCACTGTAAGATGATGTGATCAATGGCTTATGTTCGAGTTGATCCGTGTTGTTGATTCGTTTGAAGTACGACTTCGCTTGGCGACTAATCATCTCTACATCATCAGGCATTAGTGTAACTAAAACATTAGCCAATTCCCTCAATTCTGGATCTTGTTCTTCCATGGTAAATAATACTTTCAAAGAATTTCTTTTACTTGTCCCCGACTGATCATGAACCTCTTCTCCACCAGCAGCAGCCTTAAGTCTCTTCTCTTCTTCTAATTTTTCCTTCACATGATCGACATTGGGAGCAAGTAAGATATCAAAACAAAAGGAAAGAGGTCTCATCAGTAAAGCAGTGAAGACCGAAACAACCACTTGAATATAAAGTGACGCTTTGAAAGAGATACCGGAATCATTGAATTGGCAAGGTTGAGAAGGATTTCCGATTGCGTTCCAAACACAGTAAGTTTGAGTGTCATCCAATATAGAGTGTTGCTCAAGACACAACTGCTCTGTGGAATGAGTGACACAGGTTCCATCATCAGTTGGTCCTTGTAAATCATACAATAGGGCAAGCAGAAACATCAATGCGGTTTGACCAGTCAAAAGCTTTAAACCGTTTAAAACACGTTTGCTATCAGCCAAATCACCATCAACAGAGTTAAAGAGCATGAGATAACTGTGATTTCGGCGGATTTCGTCCTTTAATTTCACTAACCAGTGCTCGGAGTAGAAAATAACTGGGAAAACAGCTTGCACATAGCCGATTAATTTTTCACGAACTTCTTCAACAGAGGATAACTGTGATTCGCGACCAGCAAGGTGCATTCTCTCCAATCTCTGTTCAAGTCGAATTTGCTTCATCTTTCTTTGACGATAAATGCAACCACCAATCATGAAAAGGCCACTAATCCACAGGACACAATACATGATAATGACAATTAACGATTTCTCAATATTTGCAGGATCCAATAAAGCAGGAGCTGCACTGAATGTTTGTTCCATTTCATTGCCAATAAATTGGGTGATTGCGACCATATTCATGACCCCAGAACTATCCATCAATTTTCTTCGGTCATCAGTGGAAGATGCTATGCACTTACAGGTTATCGTCTCAGCCGTAATACTCTGCAATGTGCACGAGTAGGATGATTGACCTCCAAGATTAACTGTACTACAAACAGCCGAGAGCACAGGACAGTAGGACGTCAGCTTCCCGGCGGTGCCTTGACATTTGTGAGTCAAAACCTTGCCTGAATCTGGACAAGTGTACGTTGACGTCGAATAGTCATCTGCAGCACACGAAGAGGTAAAGTTTTGTGCCTTCACTTTAGCAGGTCCTGAGTTGCCAGCAGTATTAGCCAAGGTAACAGTAATCGAAGAACCTGCGGGGAATTGACCACTCAAGCAGTCGGAAAATTTGGCATTATCTAGATCCAAGAGACTCGAGGACATTTGACTCACTAGTAAAGAAGCTTGACCATCAGCACCAACCGAAGAGGTCGATGAACTATCCACAGTGATTTTCGAAGCTTTGCGACCAGCCGCGGATTCAATCGGAGTTAGCGGGATTGATAGAGATGGCGATGAGCTGCTGGAAGTGGAGACAGTTTGCTGTGAAAGTCTAAAATTACTGTATGAATAAGAAGCTACTGGGACACCAACTGCGGAATCTCTTGAGACAACGTCAGCAAAGTTCGAGATCAAGTCGTTACCAAACTGCATCGCCCCAGAGCTCTCGACAACAGATGGTTGACCATTGTTGGAAGATAAAGTAGTGAGACGACGACGTCTGCTTTGACTAAGGGTAGAATTGGCACTAATTGCGACATCCAAAGGACCAAGGAGACCAGCAAGAGTATCAGCGGTAATGGAAGTATCAGCTAAAGCATTTTGTAAAGTAGAAGCAGCAATTGTTGTGAATGCATTGAGAGCATCGTCATTAACGTTACTTGCGGTTTGAACTATCCCAGAAATACTCGAAATAACGTTCGTGACAGAATCCGCTGTTGTATCCTCACTCTGAACTACGAACGACAAGCTGTTTAATAAAGAGGAACGTAACGTCTGGTCATCTGAAAGTTGACTCTCTGTGAATGCACAACTATCACCGAAATATCCTGCTTGACAAGTGCAAACAGGCTTACAAGAAGTCCCTGCCGTGATTAAACATGATGATACTGAAAGACCGTTCGAATCAACATAGCCACAGGTTCCATGACCAGAGCAATCACCAGGACAAGATTGCTGGACAGTAGTAGTTAACCCAGAACTTTGAGCAACACATTGACTGTTTCCATCACCACTTTGACCAACATACCCAGATAAACAACTGCCACAAGTATTGGCGGTCGATTGGCAAGATGCTCGATTTAAATTGGCACAAGTTGGAGCAGAACTGCAATTTACACGACTAATCACCGATGAGGCAACAGAGATGACAGATTTAAGATCATCCAGATTTGTGGAATCTTGTGATGCAGTCAACTGAGAAGTGATGGTACTTGTCACAGAGGATGGGGGTAAAGGATTGACAACCACAGTAACATTTGCTTGGGCAGATGCGTTGTAACCATCAAACACTTGAACAATAGTTCCAATTTGGTATCCTTGAGCTGACAATCCTCCAGGTAATTTGGACGAGGCGTAAGTTAGTGTACTGCGACTTTGAACGGTGAGCACTAAACCAGTTGATGGGGAGAAGAATCCAAAGAGGTACGTTACAGGCAGATCTGGATCAGTCCAAGAAGTTGCTGTGAAAGCGAATGTGCTTGACATTTCTGTTCCTACGGTTGGACTCACAATGTAGTTACCAGGTAAAGGAGGACCGTTGGTGGTAACCGTGATAGTGGAGGAGGAAGTACTGCAAGCTAAAGAAAACACAAATGATGATCGTACAGGTAATATACTTCCCGGTAAGTAAAGATTGAAAACAGTCGGGGTTGTGGAACCGCCTACACTCTGAGCGAGGGGAGTGATTGCCTTACTGATGTCAAAAACTTTCGAGTCAACAGTCCAGGCGCAATTGACTGCAAAGGATGTTTGCACTTGCCCAGAAATCAGTAACGGGTTGGCAACATTAATTGAAGTGACCGTAGAAACACCAGTGGTGATATTAACCAGAGGTGCTGTACCTTCAATTCCGGTAATCTTTACAGACACCGTCGCAGTGCGAGTATCCTTAGATACCGTCAAAGTTAGGGTGGAAACAGTTCCAACACTGTCAGCCGAAGCGGCAGTGACAGTTAATTTACCACCAGTGGTCGCACCTAACTGAAGAGAGCAAGTAGAAAGCCCTGCAGTGACACACGACCAACCGTAAGATAAAGGAACAACATTGGTTGGATCATCGGGATCAACACTACCGAGACCATTCAGCAAAAGGCTGCTTCCCGCTCGTAACAACTGCATAGTCGATGGTGAAATTGTCGCGACCAAAGGCGATTGAGACACAACAACAGTGACTGAAGAACTGGCAGTCAAACTAGTTGATGGGTCGCTCACGTCAACACGAAATGTGTATGTTTGGCCTGGCGTAAGACCATTTTGGGCGATCACGAACTGATTCGGACGTGGAGAGGTAGAGGCCACACTTTGGCCTGTCACAACACTCCACTGATAGGTGAGACCAACAGAAGTAGATAAACCATTGCAATCTTTCACAGAGGCAACAGCAACAAGACTTAAAGCATTACTGGAATAAATGGATGCACTGTTCGAGCCAGTGATTTGCACGACAGGAGCAGAGGTGCTGCCAGAATTAACTTCAACACTGG
Organism: Poterioochromonas sp. DS; assembly: GCA_015145745.1. Lineage (NCBI taxonomy): Eukaryota > Synurophyceae > Ochromonadales > Ochromonadaceae > Poterioochromonas > Poterioochromonas sp. DS. The sequence continues at coordinate 67,201 of VKHI01000040.1, forward strand.
CTGTAGATGTCCCACACTTTGCAAATAAATTACATAATTCAACAGTAACAACATATGTTGCTCCAACGGTAAGATATGAACTAGGAATTGTCATCGGCGTTTGAGTTGTTAAAATGCTTGTAACATAAGATTGCAATGACTGGACGTTGGCTGAGGAGGATGTAATGGTAACCTTTTGAGTCGAAAAACCTCGTTTCCCATCACCTACACAAACAAAGGAATCAGAGAAGAAAAGAACGAGGGCAAATCAAACCTACCAGTACTTCCACTTAGATCTAAAAACCAATTCATGCATGAACTAATTGAATTTGATGTTGAAATCGAAACAACAGGTTGCACAGGATTTGATGGACCCATGACGAACACATTTTGTTGCATTAGAGATGAACATGCTGAAAGTTGTGAAGAAGTGGCAGCACACGATGCAGAGACGGTGACATTGTTGGCATATACTGAAACAAACGAACCGATTGTAAACGCATCCGCCACGTACTGAGGACTGAGATTGGGATACACAGTAATGGCTTGACTGTCTTGCCAGGAACAAGTTGCTAGTTCGACGTGAGCGAAACTAAAATAGGTTTTGCAAGGAAAATTAGTGGAGTAACCTCCCTTGTTTGTGGTTTGATCGAATGTTATGATCAAATACGATCCATCGGATGATAAAGTAGCTTGATTAATGGAAGGTGCGGTTGAAGATTCGACAGCTACTAATCTTCGCTGTCTTGCCACTTGATGCTGCTGAACTGAGGTACTTCCGAGGTTCCATGGTGTCTCAACTATAGCATTCACTACACCAAGACACCACAGAACAATGAGCGACGCTATCGACTTCATTGAAAATGATAGAAATAAAGATCGTAATAATTTATCTGAATGTTCTCTGCTCCTTGCAACTAAAACACCATATCTGGGAAAAGACACATTCTTCTAGTTTAAACTAAAAAGTATCGAGTTTATCAAAACTCGCAAATCGTATCTTCAACAGACACAAAGTAGTGCGTTGCGGTTGTCATGTCATGTCAAATAAGAAGAAAAGGAGAAATTTCAGGCAATAAAGTTAAGTTTTTAAGCCTATCCTTTACGATTACCAAACGCTACGAAGTGAGAATATTGACAAACTCAGGGAGGATCACAAACTACAGACCCTAAATCTTTCACCATCGAAGATCCAATCCGCCCCGATGAAAAATGCGTTATTATCCTTTCTAGTCTGACCAAAGTTGTATCAGTGAACCACTCACGATGGTTCACCTTCTGCAGATTTAATCTATGAGTTGTATTTGCATGGTCCCAAAGTATCAGCACACACCCTATAATTATTGACAGCCAGAAAGAAACTCGGCAATCTCTCAAAAACGAAAGGGAAGAGCTGATAATACTTTACTCCGAAGATTCTCATGGCGACTTCCTCTGTTCCTTCCTTGTACTTCGAATCTGCACTCATCAGTTCATAAATATGTTGATCCTCCACAGTGATTTTAATTGCCTTCTGCATAAACTTCATTAATTCTTGCAATACTTTTGCTTTGATGATAAAGATATTGCGATAAAAAGGCTTGATCTCTTCATGTTTCTTTATCACCTCCTTAGAGTATCCCATTGCCTCTAGTAAGCCATACCAAGCAACAGAGAATGCCTTTCCGTGCCAATAACGGCAGAATGACATCATCCCTGAACCTGATCGTAAAAATGGAATTACATCATAATCATAATCCATTGCGATTTTTACCAAAGAAATCACCGAAGCCATTGATTGAGTATACTGATTGTAATGTAATGTCTTTGTAAGAGTCTTATAAGTCGCTGTTATGACGTAATCTTTATTCCTCCACTGCATTTGTAATGAAGGCAGCTGAGCTTGATAGATGACAGACTCAAAGAAGACTGTTGACTTTATTTGAATCGGTTTGATCCAAGTCTTTCCCTCAGGATAGCAACAAGTGTGAAGATAACTTGTTACTTGTGTCTCCGTCTCATTGTTATGAGAGATTATATACATCATAACTCTTGGTCGAGTAGTATTTGTAGTGTCTTTACGATAGACATAAGGAAAGAATTCACTATGTTGGAAACTCAGTTTCCCATTACTATCAATAAGCGTGGAAGGAGAAGTTGAGGAGAGATGGGGAGGAGGAGGAAGTGCTTGGTAATATTTTAACAACTCCGTTTTCTCTGCTGTTGTCATGGCTGAAGTGACAATTAAAGGACCATCTAAAATTTTATTAAGATCAGGAACTCTCATATGATGCGCCCATTCTTGTTGAATTTTCAAATCAAGGAAAGATTGATAGTTCTGAAAACCTCGTCGCTGACCATTTTGCACTATCCAAAACTCCCCTCTGCGACGAATTACCCGGCCTTCATAGAGAGCTGACATTGGTAACTCAGGAATCTTTGATGACGTAACATGGGCATCATACCATGCGGTTTGTGTCGCTTCGTTGTGGGAAGGGAAGTCTTTCACTCTCCCAGCCTCGGCTGACGACAGTCGCTCCATCTCCTCACAGATAGGCAACGGTTTCAGGGAAATAACATGATTTGCGAGAATATGTTGAATTGCAAGGTAAAACTGTTCTTCTGTTCCTTTCCCAACCAGATGTAAGAATTGATATAGTATCGGGAAGCGATAAAGATAGTTATAAGAGGCAATATGAACTAACCAAAGATCTTCATACCTCATCCAATTCGATGGAAACTGTTGTTCTTTCATAATAGAATAAGTATTCGAGTTAATAAGAAATGATGATGATGTTTGAAGGTTGTTTCCCTCTGATTCAATCATATGCCATAAAGCATCTTGTTCATGAAAATGTTTAAAATTTTTACTAGGTAAATTATAATCCCACCATTGACGAAAGATTTGATCCATTAATTTAGATGGTTTAAATATAAAGGATCCTGCACATGGCATATCATCACGCCATGGATAATTATTGAAAAAAATTAATGATGATTTCTTTAAATCTTTTTGTCCTTTAATAATATAATGTTCAGGTTGTGAGTTCCATTTATCAATCATTTCTGGTATTGATTGATTACGAAAACGTGGTGAAATGGTAGCATCTGAATCAATATACCAGATATATTCATAATCACTATGATAAAGGTAATGGATATAGAAGAGTGGTGGAAGCTTAGCCCATGAAGCTGCACGAAATTGCCTTAAACCTACATGAAATGCTGTTGCAATGTCTTTATCAGGTTGTTTGCTATCCATCATCGGTTCATGGACAATATTCGTATATTTACTTCTGGTTTCCTCGATAAAGTCCTTCACATCATTCATGTAGTAGATGTAATCATAACCATGATACTCTGCATACTCATGATTCAAGACTGCACTAATCGAAGGATAATGATTCGAATCGTAGTTTTTCATTAATGGGCGGTTATCCACACTGATAATTAAGCAACAAGTCTTCTTGTGATGTGATTTCGTTTCATTCCACTCTGGTAACGGATCAGGCGAAGATGAAGGAGCGTTGAAGTTTCTATGCTTTTGGCGATGATTCAAGGCATAGCTTATGAAGATCAAAAGACAGCAGCAGACGAGTCGTAGTGGAAAGAGTCGAGGCATAGCTTTTGAGGGAAAAATGAGAAAAACGATGAAGTCCACCTATTTTAAATTTTACGCTGCATTTGCATTTGCGATTGCATTGGAATCACCTTGTATGTCTTTAACGATTTTACATATTTCAAAAAGGAAAAAGATAAATAACCTCGAATGGTAGAGTATGAGCCTATTAAAGTACTACTACTGCTCAAATTAACTATCAGTCTACTGTTGGACAATCTTGGTTTCATAACTTTTGGTGTTTGTTTGAGTATGATAAAGTTGATTGGTGTGAGAAAGAATTTGCAAACAAATCTGAGATTTTACTTCACTATCCTTCACAATCTGACCAAACAAATCCGATGGAATTACGAAGACGTAATAAGCAATTTCACTACCTCCACTCTCTAACTCCAATGATCGCGGTTCGATGGAAATAAAGGTTTCGACTGATGGGTGATGCATCACGCACAAAAATATTTTTTCTTTCGTTGCTTCATTTTCTGTGATAATTGTTAATCCCGCTGTAGGTTGAAATTTCTTGACTATCTCTCTTGGTGGTGGCGACGCAGGGGCGGGAGGAAGGACTGATTTTATTGGCTCAGGTTTGCTTTCTTCCACTCTACTTATAGGAGGTGGGGGTGGAGGAGGGGTAGATTTATTCTTTGATTCCGGCTGTATTTCAGTTGGTAATGTAGAAGAGGAAGTTGATGATGGACTGGAGGCAGGCGGAGCGGAAGCCGGTTTTACAGGTTTCGGTGGAGGAGAACTACTTGGAGGCGAAGATGAAGTTGCCACTGGCACATTTTGTGGAGGAACAACAGCATCGCTTTTACTTGATCCACAACCCATATCTTCTTGAATTCGAATTGTGCACCTTTGACGAAACCGGGTCTTTTATGCGCTTTATAGATTTTGTTGCTTTGCAGCAAAATAGACTCTTCGTTGATCGTTCATTAGGATTGAGAAATTGAGAGAAGAAAAAAAAATGGCCAGCCTTCCAATTGAAGTTGTTATGACCATTATTTTGGTAGGAATCCTCGCAGTCATTGGAGTTCTTATCACCTTCCAGAAAACAAAACCACAGTTAAATCAAACTTACCATTTAATTCCATCATCCTTTAATCCACAAAAACGTGAATATGAGATTTATGCTCTTTCTTACACTGTAGTTTGGATTGGAATCTTTGCAATTGTTATTATCCTTCAAATGTATGAGCAATTTAATGAAAATTCTTACATGATACTTTGTGTTTCTGTTTCCCTCCCTTACCTCTTACAACCAATTGTTGCACCTTTAAAAACAGAAAAGTCTTTACCACTTTTTCAAAGATATTCATTCAAAGCAAATGTTTGGATTTTTATTTTTGGATTTATTGGTAATTACTGGTATACCCATTACTTCTATCGTGTATTAAAGGCGAAGTATACCTTCCCTGCACATCGTCTGAATGATGTTCCAATTGCACTTTTCTTTGCTACTCATTTTTACTTTATTACCTATCATACCTTTTCAAATCTTATCTTACGTATGATTGAGACAAGATACGTGAAATCATTTAATCGCACCGTATTGTTTTGGGTAGCAGTTCTTGCATTCTCTTATTTTACTGCTTTTATGGAAACATTAACCATTTCTTCTTTCCCTTATTATTCATTTGAAGATCGTTTCATGGCATATACATTAGGATCAGCTTTCTATGGAATTTATTTCATCGTAAGTTTCCCTGTCTTTTATCGTTTAGATGAAAAAGATGCGATTGTAAGTGACGAAGTAAATTATGAGAAATATCTTGAATCAAAGGAAACATTAACAAAAGAATTTAATAAAGTGAAAGTATATACATTACGTGAGACAATTATGGAGAGTATGGGTACTAGTATGATTGTGTTGTTAGGATTAGACTTCTGTCGCTTACTCTGTGGAATTGAATTGAAGATTAGTGGAGTTCTTTACTATCTCTATAAACCATAGATAGGTTTGTTAAAATTAACCAAGTCATAATTGGACTTCCCTTTTGTTCTTAGTTTGGAATGTTAATTTACAAAGTGCTTCATGTTACTAAGGGAGAGTGTTTCTTTTCATCTAATTTAAAGAGTGAAACCTAGAGCACGAGCTAAGGAAGTATATGTATCAATTTCAATTTGAGCGGTGGCTCTGGCAATAGATCCCTCGGGAGAGGCAGTGAAGTTTCTGGTGGCTTCGGCATGACCGTTGCGCACGGCATTTTCGTCAAAATCAGATAATGGGAAGGCCTCAGGAACGGAGACATCCTATATGAAAGTTTGAGTTCATTTTGTTGAAAAGGAAATGAGGTAACTCACTGTGACAGAGTTTCCGTGAGTTAAGGCAAAACCTCCATTGACGAAGAACTTCTCAACTTCCCCCTGGATTTCATGATTAACAATGAAGTAATTGCAAGAATCAATATTTTCTTACCCCAAGATGAACAACAGAGACAACACCAGGTCTTAACTCGGATATTATTGGTGCGTGTCCTGCAGTGACACCGTATTCACCAGCAATACCTGGAAGAATAACCTTGTCAACAGTCTTCTTCACGTGAACTGGGGTGTGTGGAGTAGTGAAGTTCAAAGTTAATTGAGAAGCATTAGTGGCTTCAGCTGCGAAGGTTCTTACTGCAAGAAATACATTGCCAAAAATCATCAATCAGAAAAAAAAAAATTTAAAATCCATCCACAATCATTTACCTGCTCTTGGGACAGTTGATCCGACTTTGACTAAACGAAACATCTTTGATCAGTTATAAAATTGAGAGCAAAAAGGTTGTTTGTTCCTCTTCGTTTAACTTGCTGCACACAAAACACGAAAACAGCAATCCATTCCTATAAAACTCGACTTTCTAGAAAACTCGGAAAATCGTAGTTTTCTTAGTCGAATGTTCGAATTTCCGTGGTTGTTGCAAGGGTGTGGTGGTGTTGCACCAGAGCTGTTGTTTGTTCCTTGCCAAACAATCAATCAATTAGAAGTTGTTCTATAACCTCGAGATTGTCTTGGATCTTGTGTAAATAAATTTTCAAAATAGGTAAGGCAAATTGTTCCTTGACTATTGCTTGTATTTGTTGCCTTTTAGAAAAATTTCTGTTAAAAAAATCAATTTGTTTCACTAATATTCCATTGCTTCTGTTTTGAAAATTGTTCTTGCATTATTTATTGCAAAATTTATATCTAATAATTTTTTTCTTGCATTTTATTGTATTTAGAAAATGTTCCGTGGATTATCTAGACTTGCAACTAAGGTTCCTCGTGCAGGTAAGCGGTTAGAACAGACAGATTCATTCTCATCAACTAACATATTTACAGCAGTGAGAAATTACTCTGCCACCCCAATCTATCACGGTGGTGTTGTCACCCAGGTTATCGGTGCCGTCGTCGACGTTCAAGTAAGATTTCTACACCGCTGATATTTAATTTGCATCTGTAACCGAAGGTTCTGTAGTTCGATGGTCCTTTACCACCTATCTTAAACGCCTTGGAAGTCAAGGTCCCAAAGGGCAGCGCTCGTTTGGTCTTAGAAGTCGCCCAACACTTGGGTGAGAACACTGTCCGCACTATTTCCATGGAAGCCACCGAGGGTTTAGTGAGAGGTCAGGAAGTCGTCGACACTGGTGCTCCTATCATGGTTAGTATCACCTCTTTAAATCATCAACCCGATTTAATCATGCTTGTTGTTTAGGTTCCTGTCGGTCCTGGAACTTTAGGTCGTATCTTAAACGTCATTGGTGAGCCTGTCGACGAGCAAGGTCCAATTGATGGCAACTTGAAGGCCCCAATCCACAGACCTGCTCCATTATTCACTGAGCAAGGAAAGACCCAAGAAATCTTAGTCACTGGTATTAAGGTCGTCGATTTATTGGCTCCTTATGCTAAGGGTGGTAAGATTGGTTTGTTCGGTGGTGCCGGTGTCGGAAAGACTGTCGTTATCATGGAACTTATTAACAACATCGCCATGAACCACGGTGGTTACTCTGTCTTCGCTGGTGTCGGAGAGCGTACTCGTGAGGGTAACGATCTTTACCACGAAATGATTGAAGGTGGTGTCATCAAGGTCGACAAGGCCACTGGCAAGCCACTTCCAGGATCCAAGGCTGCTCTTGTCTACGGACAAATGAACGAGCCTCCAGGAGCTCGTGCCCGTGTCGCCTTAACTGGTTTAGCTATTGCTGAATATTTCCGTGACCAAGAAGGACAAGATGTGTTGTTGTTCATTGACAACATTTTCCGTTTCACCCAAGCCGGTTCCGAGGTGTCTGCCTTGTTAGGTCGTATTCCTTCTGCTGTCGGTTACCAACCAACCTTAGCCACTGATATGGGTCTCTTACAAGAACGTATTACTTCTACCGGAAAGGGCTCCATTACCTCTGTCCAAGCCGTCTACGTGCCTGCTGATGACTTGACTGATCCTGCCCCAGCCACCACCTTCGCTCACTTGGATGCCACTACTGTGTTATCTCGTCAAATTGCTGAGTTAGGTATCTACCCTGCCGTCGATCCATTAGACTCCACATCTCGTATGTTGGATCCTCGTGTCATCGGTGAGACTCACTACCAGACTGCCCGTGCCACACAAAAGTTATTACAAGACTACAAGGGTTTACAAGATATCATTGCTATCTTGGGTATGGATGAGTTATCTGAAGATGATAAATTAACTGTCGCTCGTGCCCGCAAGGCTCAGCGTTTCATGTCTCAACCTTTCCACGTCGCTGAAGTCTTCACTGGTCGTGGTGGTAGATTCGTGCAGTTAGAGGATACAATCAAGGGTTTCCAAGAGATCTTAGCTGGTAAATTAGATAACTTACCAGAAGGTGCTTTCTATATGGCTGGTAACATCGATGAGGTCAAGGAAACTGCTGCTAAGTTAGCCAAGGCATAAATACTAGGATAGCACAGGTATAGTACAATAAATAACCATCCTATAATAATACGATAGTGTTGATTGCTATTTCTACCGAAGATTTCACTGAATTTTTGATATGAAAAAACGTTTAGCTCAACACAAATTGATTTCAAATCCAAGAAATTTCTAATTGAAATCACTCTATAACAATAAAAAAAATTCATAAAATTTTTGTTCATAATCTTTCTAGAAAAGATACCAAGTGAACATATGGCACAAAGTTCTGATTTATCAGAAGAATGTAAACCAAAATAATGAGCGATATGTCAAGAGGCACTTTGGCCGAGTGGTTAAGGCGCGGCCCTGCTAAGGCCGTGTGCTATGCATGCGTGAGTTCGAATCTCACAGGTGTCGCACTTAAGTTTTAATATTTTTTTCTCTTTCTATTTTCTCATTGATTACCTAATAATTCACTTTCGCACTCCATCTTCCGAGATCTTTGAAGTGAGACCATGCCTCGATTTACGTAAAGTAAAAATGGCTTGCCATTCAGTAAGTTGATAATGAGATGATTATCTGGTTAGCAAAATATATGTTGCGACTTACAGACGTTCTTACTACAATACTAGACAGCATTTACTCCACGATAAAAGAAAAAACCTAACTAAAATTATGAATTTTACAGATCTTATACCACTACATGACTTCCTCTTAACTTCAGAACGGCCTATATTGAAACAGTGTGTCACCAGCGCGATCATCCTCTTTTAACATCGAAGCGAACCCATCTTCTATCGCGTGCGCGAGGCGAATCAATCTATGTTCTTGCCAATGATCGCCAATTAACTGAAGACCTACAGGTAGCTTAAGAGACTTCGGCTCCGACGAGTGCAACGTTTTCGGAGCAACAAATCCGACCGGCACACTGTAACCTGGTAATCCGATGAAGTTGGCTAAGAAGACATGTCTTGTAAGAATTAATGATCTTGTGTTATCAGTATCACCAACTTTCTTTGCTTCATCAAATAAGATTGGAACATCAATTCCTATCGTTGGTGTGACGATAGCTGTTAACCGCTCATTGGCGAATAATTTAACAATATAATCAAATAGATAATGACGTAATTTCTCTCCAGCTAATCCCTCTAAGGCTGTGACAGTTGATCCTACTGCAACAGAAATTTTAGTGCTAGGCTCAAGTCTAAATAGAAAAGACAGGTTATTCAGCAACGAAGTACAAATTCCAGATAGCACTACTCACCCAGAGGGATTGGAATGAAAAGCTCGGTCAAAGGCCATTGCATACTCAGATAGGATTTTCAATCCGTGAGCCAGATTCGACGCTCGAAGATGAGGAATTTTTATTGGAACAATTGTTGCACCACGTCCTTGTAAGAAGGCAATTGCATCATACACACGTTGCCGAATATGATCATCAGAGGCATTGAAGTATTCCGGGAAAATACCAATCCTTACATCGGATAAATCTTGAATCTTCTCATAGTTAGTGAGATGAGCTTGTGGAGGTCCTTCGACTCCACCATCATATAGCTTGCTATAGAAGTGAGAAAGTTCAGTGCGACACATCACCGCGTATGCGATAGCCACATCAGCACTTGACGCAGCAATCGGACCAGGTTTAATCAAAGTACTGTCAATTTCATAGTCAAATGGACAATGAGCAAAGGACGCTGCTAAGCCGTGCAATCCTGACATCGACGAAGGTAATCGCACAGATCCACCGCTGTCAAAGCCAATAGCCACAGGCACGAGACCTGTCGCAACAGCAACCGCAGAACCTGCAGAAGAGCCTCCGGAGAATCGATTCCAGCTATATGGACTAACTGGACCTTGAAAGTGAGAGTTAAAGCCTCCAGGAGTCGTCCCGCCTTCAGTCATGATCGTTAATCCAACGATGATCGCTCCTAACTCGCGAAATCTTCGGACCAAGATATCATCACTCTCAGCATGACGCACAAAAGCGTCAAATTGAGAAAGAGGACTTTGACCCCAATAGATTGTGTGTCCCGTAACGTTAAGAGTGTCTTTGACAGCAATAGGAACTCCATCAAGAATAGACAGTGATTTCCCTTCCGCGAATCGTCGATCTGATTCATAAGCTTGTTGCATCACTGCATCGTCAAGAATCATTGAGAAGACCTTAAATCCCTCTTTCTCCCACTCGTGGATCGTCTGAAGCGTGTTTCTGATTAAGTCAGAAGGTTTTCCCTTTTCTTGACGGTAGTAAGCTGCATAGTCTTCTATTGTCTTCAAATTGCGATGCAAAGAGGAATCAGGAGGCGCTCTGGTTATTCCATTTTGCAAGGCTTTGATGAGGGAATCAGGTTCCATCTCAGCAAAGTGATGATTTCGTTCTTCAGCAGAATATCTTCTAACTGGGAAATACATCGGCGGAAGATCGATTTGAGCTGCTAACTCACGAATTTCTTCTGGTCGATTATCATTTAGAAGCAAGCGTACAATCCATGGTCCAAACCTTGATTTGCTGACAATATAGCCGAATATTTCGACAAGAAATCCAGAAGCTGCGGGAGCAACAGCATTAATGATATCATAATCATTTTTTTCTAAAGGATATTTTAATCCATTAGAAATGGGTGTAAAAGGCTTGAAAATAGCTATAGTTAGAGCAGCTATTGCCGCAAAAATCAAGATATAGTTCGTTGAGATCATTTGGATATCCAACGTAATCTTACGGAATTGATGAAAGAAGCGTGATTTGAGATTCCCCAATCGAACTTTCTCATATTTTACGTTGCACCTGTGGAAGATCCATCAACATCACTCATCTCTCTTGATTTCTTGATCTTTACACCCGACAACCTGATCCTGGAACGCGTCTTACGCAGTATTGGCAAGTCACATCGTGTAGATATTAAGAGCAATTTCCCAGTCGAAGAAAAAAAATTCATTCATTCCCTTTCTTTTAAAGAAAAAAAAGAAAAGAAAAGAAGAAAAATGTCAAATCATTTATTATTTATGAAAGGAATTATTATTAAACCAATTTTTATTTTGAAAAAAGATTATAAAAGTGGTAGAAGACCATCAAAACTTGTTCCTGATGCTTTAGATGTCTATATTGATGATATTGTGGAAGAATCAATTATTGATATTAATACGAAAAATAAAATAATTGTCAATCGAATTTTTGTTGGTTCCAATGATGGTGGGAATTATACGAATGTGGGATGGTTATTAAACGATGATATTCATTATTGTATGTTGTGTCGTACTTCTTTTGGTATGTTCACTTATAAGCATCACTGTAAAGCATGTGGGAATATAGTCTGTCAGGCATGCTCGGAAAATCGTGCTTATATCTTTGAAATTCAATCATTAGGTATGTTTCGTACATGTAATCTATGTTATTTTGGACAGGTAAGGTGACGTTAAATCATTTCGGATGTTTTATATCTGACACAACACAATAGGATTTGGTGTATTCAGTGAACAATCGCCCTGTTAGAGCACTTCCCCCACCGCCGGTTACAGAGGTGAAACCTAAAGTTGTTGCTCCTACTGCGGAGGAGAGCGCCGAAGAGAAGAGAAAGAAATTACGAATGCAACAACAACTCGCCTTTCAGAAGGAAGCTTCCCGACGCATTTCCACTCTTCCTGTCCCTCCACAAAGCAAGAGCCCTGTCGCTACTCCTACAGCTGCAACTGCGCCTGTTAATCCTTCTTCCACCTCCTCGGTCAGTCCTACCGTCGCTGCCTTGAACACTCCTGCTGTTGGAGGCGGAAATGGTGCAAGTGGCGGGTCAGGTAAGGTCAGCAACATCCCTGCAAAGATTGCTGCCCAAGTTGGCCCAGCTATTACTATCGGTGGTAATGATTTCGAGCGAGATAATCAAGCACGTCAACAGCGTTTATCGAAGTATGGAGCGATGTCTGTCATCACACCAGTTCCAGGTTTCGCAATCAAGACAAAACGAAATACTGGAACAAAAGTCTTTATTAATATTTGTTCACATGAAAAAGTTCCATTTAAAACCGAACCTACTACAGAAATTGATCCTGATAAGAGTTTATATATGATTGTTGGGACACCACTTGAATATCAGAATGAGAAAGATGGTTCTTACTGTATTATCTATGATGTTGTTGTTCATCCTGATGAGATCTTTGTTTGTACGATTAATTCTTCTGGTATTGCTCGTCATCGTTTATGTACACAAGCTTTAGAATTGGTGACAACAACTTATTATGAGAATGTTGATTCTTCTTACGTGATTCTTCGATTAGCGAGTAATTATAAAGGTAAAGATGATTCTGGTAAGCCAGCTGTTCGTAATGTTGCTATCCCACCTCCTGAAGCATTTTATGCTCTTAACCAAATGGCTGCTGTGGCTTTACCTGAGACGGCTGCATCACCAAATGCTCGTCCTTCTATTTCTAAAGAGAGCAGTGGGAAGAGTTTCAGTGTCCCTGAGACGAGTAGTAAGAAAGCTTCAATCATCTCCTCAGCTCCTTCGTCTTCTGTAGAAGGAGTGGAAAGTTCTGGTCCCCTGAGTATGATCAGAGAGTCTTCAATTTCTCGCTCTACTGTTGTTGATCTCTTAGAGGATAGTGGGAAATATGGTTTTGACACTACAATGAAGGTTATGGTACTTCCACGTGATGAATTAGAGAATTTAACAGCAAAGAACTTTAATATTGTCTTAGAAGCAATGAGTCAATTTGAACAAGATATTAAAGATATTATTATTTATCCTGAAGCAGGTTTTGTTATTCTTGCACAACAGATTCGACCAGTTCGAAGAATTTTCATTAATATTTGTCATCATCGTGCTGTTGGATTAAAAACATCTTACACAAAGAATTTAAAAGAAATTCCTCGTCCATGTCCTTTCATTATTGGTCAAGTTGATGAAAGTTATACCGATAGTTCTGGAAAAGGAATGGTTGTGAATATTGTCATTCCTTCATCGGTTATTAATGCTGTGGTACAAGATACTACAGGTGATCTTCGTGATCAGGTAAGTGTTATAAGATTCGATTCTTTCTTGTTGGCTTGACGTCATCATTGTTCTTTTAGTTGGCAATTGAAGTACTTCAACGATTATCTTCATTAAATATTCTTTTAGATTCTAATTTTGCTCTTCCATTAATTCCAGGTGGTTATGTCAGTAAAGAAACATCATCATCAACAGCCGCGCCGTTAATAATTGTCCCACCAGTCTTAAATTTAACAGAATATGAGAAAACAGAATATTCTGTAGGTTTTTTAGGCAAATTATGGAAACAAGGACATCGTTATAAATCATGGAAAGAACGTTTAGTCTTCTTCTCCGAAAGTAAAATGCAATATTTTGATATGAAAATGATTTATTGTGGTGAATTTGAATTTGAAGATTGTTCAATCACGAATATTCAACCATCAGATTGTTCTGCACCGAACACATCCTATCCTTTTCAAATGAAAAACTTTGTTGCAGGTGGTGAATATTTATATTGTTATGTAACATCAGAAATATTAAGACAATTATATAAATTAATTTTACAAGTGAAAAATGGACATTTAAATGCAATTAAAGTATTAATTAATATACCATTAATGAAAACTGGTTGGTTGAAAAAACAAGGACATATGATTAAGAATTGGAAAGAAAGATTTTTCATATTAAATTATGGTATCTTACAATATTATGAAAATAATGGACAAGATAAAATGGGCACAGCTGAGACAGCGAAGGGTAAAGTCAATTTAAAGAATGCTACAGTAACGGTTGTATTAAATGATGAAAATGGTAAAGCATTAGATGGTGATCATCGGTTATTAATTACTGAAGCAAATGGTTCCAAGTTATTAGTCCAAATGAAAACTGCTGCAGAGAAGAAAGAATGGTTCGAATCTGTTCGACGTCATATCGAGTATGCGAAAGAATATGTGGAATAGTAATAATGATGGTGATGCAAGGAAGTCCAGAGATGCACTGAAAGTAAAGAATATTGAGATATCGTTTAAACCACTGTAATGAATGAAGTGTGGAGGTCAATCAACTCCTTGTATTTTTTACTTTCTCTTATCAATATGGTTTTTGTTTTGTTTTGGTTTTGTCAATTTGCTCTCCATGTTATTTCAGACAACTTGTTTGTTATGTCATTGGGCAAGAAGTTGTTTTTCGTTTGTTTGTAGTTTGTAGTGAAAGAATATCAAAGTTAAAGAGTGTTTGGTTTGTTTCCCTTTCTTTTATCATTAGAATAGAAGATAGTCTTTAAATGGAAATACTAATATCATAACACATCAAAAATCATTATTATTGTTTTATTACAATATTCAGACAAGACAAGACAAGACACTGCATCATCATATCACTACTCTTGTTTCTTAATTAACAATGACTTGACTCGAATCAAAGCTGTCCGAGAGAAGCAAATGAAAAGAACGATAAACTCTTACAAAACTTTTGTAATCATAACAGCAATAGGAATAAAAAAAGACAGAGAAAGAGCATTCTCATCTTCATAATTAATAACGCTATTATTAGAGGATGAGACATCTATTCTACAATCAAAGTATAAAAGCTTGATAAAGAAAAAACAAAAAAACAAAAAAGAAAACCAAATAAAATTAAATAAAATGACTCTTTTAAACTAATATTTCAATACATTTCATAGCAGAGCAAACACTCCCTTATTAATGGTGATTTCGTTGAGCATAAGCAAATAATAAATGTGGTTGATAATGGAAGGATGTCATTAATTGTGAATGATGATGATTCTGACTATTGTGATGATTCGTATTTTTATTGTTAGTGTTTTCCGAAGAGGTTAAGAATAGTTTTGAAGGATTTTTCTTCATTAATTCAGTAAATTCATCGAATTTTCGAAGATGTTCATCAATCTTATCCATAGAACATGATTTTAAATAACATTGATTTTCATGATAAACAAAACTTGTGCAATTTGAATTCTTTCGATAATTATCATCAACTCGATTATTCTCATTCGATGAAAAACGCTGACATAGCTCGCAGCATGTCGCAGCATTTAATGCAGGTTGAGAGATCAGATCACACTGGCCAGAGAGAAGGTCATAATGAAGAATGCTACTGTAGGACGAACAAGCATTCGAAGTTACTGAGAGTGATGTGGGCGAGGTTGAAGAAGACATGGGTGAATTCGATGATTTCCACTCTGATTGAAGTTGATCTTGTCCATGAATGAGATCAGGAAAGTATTTCTGCAAAAGAAGATATCCGAAGCCAGGAAGTTCATCATACTGGTGTACGATGCTGTATTTTTCTCCTGTCGCACTGTGAGGACGATAGAAGATAGTTGGATCTCTCTCTTGACGATGTTGTTGAGTATGGGGGAAGAGGTTAAATACAGATTTTAAATGAACTATTGGAAAACTTAAATGATTTTCAATAAATACAGGAAAAGTAAAGATGGAATGAGAGTAATAAGAGATAAGAATATTGTGTAAAGTTTCATCAATATTTTTCTTTTCACAAGAAGGGAATCGATGATTCTTTTGAAGATAATTTAGTTGATTTGATGCTGGTAAGTGAATTATCCTCTGACCTAAGAAAATGGAGGCATATAGAGTAAGATAAGAGAAGATCTCTTGAGCAGACCCAAATATAATACTATTCGAGATTATTGCATCACTTTCAATTCGCTGCAATATCAGTTTGGAATTGTGGAAACAATTGCGAATGCCACCTACTAATGACACATCACTTTCAACGGTTTTCGTTTTGGAAAGTGTCGTCAGGTAAAGTCCCTTTTCGGCATGAGAACGAGTCAGGTGGGTGAAGGGATTGGTTTGAAAGTATGAATCTTGGACATCGATGATAAGGATTTGCTTGGTTAGGGTCGGATTGGAGGACAGAAAAAAACCAGAATTGTTTTTGAGGAGTTGCTGATATAAAATCCAACGATAAGTGGTGTGGTGGAAGCTTCGAAAAGAAGTGGGGAAATCAGAGACTTCAAACTCGACGAGGTTGATTTGATGGTTCTCCGCTATTCTTTGATGAGCAAGTGATGCAGGTTTCGGGATGAAAAGAATTGTGGTGGCAGAGGATCTAGCAGTTTGACGAAGACTAGCAGCGAAGATTGCGAAAGATTTAACATGTAAGTTGGTTAAGGTTCCTAAAAGACGAGATAAAATAAATAACAGAAACAAAAGAAAATCTTTCTCACCTAATATGATTTCATTCTGACTGGTTAAAGTTGGTTGCAGAGATATTAAACTCTTGAAAACTTGAAGGGTATTGGATTGTTGGGCAGGCTGAGGTGAAGATGATGAAATTGAAAGACCGTCATTGGTTAATGGTTGTATCAGGACATTTGAAGGTTTGCTCCTCATTTGTATCTGGGATGATTTACCATCTGTGACGAGAGAAGAATAACTCAGAATACTACAATATTATAATTCCCTTTCTTACCTCTATGAAAATATCCAAAAACAAAGAAATATGTCAAGCATAACACAAGAACTAAACTAATTAAACTATCACAGCGTATTTTTGTTCGATTCGTAGATGTTGGTGAAGGAGGTCCCCATCCTTGCTTTGAGATAATCGCCTTCGGGTACGAGAAATCTCCCTCGAGCAGTGTTTGCTGGTATGATTTCCCTTTCATTGTTGATCTATATTTGATCAAAGATCATGAAGGTCATGTGTGATAGAGAATAGTTGGGTAAAGTCAATCAATTCATCGCAAAACTTTGGTCTCTCAGTCACAACCGTCAAAACAACCAAAATCTCGAAAGCAGCAAAATTTGGTCATTTGGGAGAAAAGCGCTTTTCAAACGAAAAGCACACACGTCTTCATTAAAAGAAACTGAAACTCTTCATGAATTAAGATCGTATATCTTCTTCTTTTTCTTCTTCTTCTGATTGCTTGATAGTGGCTAGAGTAAGTCTTCCTGCCACTGAGAAATAAATCTTTTCTTTCTTCACGACCCATAATGAAATGGGGTCAACTACGTTACTCTGTGCGTGGTACGTTGCATATCTACAAGTGTCACTGCCTATGATCGTCGTAATAATATCTAGGGAAACCATTCTAAAGAAGCTAAGGTTGCTGGACCATTATCTCCCAACTCAGACTTTTCCACATTTGGATTCGGAAGGCTCATGTAGATCCATTCTCCTGCATAACGACCATTCCCAGCGAATATAGCAATAATACCTGCTGAATTCTCTCCGAACACGATTACTCGATCCATCAGCGATGAAGATGAATCCTAGACTACCCCACACTCCTGTTGGACGATGGAGCCAAACAGAAGTGGCTGGAACATTATCTGCAATCGACGTTTCCTCAGGATTCCCGGCGAATGTGTTAACAATCTGGTCTTTGGTGTTGATCACACGAACGAGACGGCGATTAGTGTCACAGAAATATAACATCCCTGTGGATGAGAGAAAGAGCGAAATTGGATTCATTGAAGAAGAAAGTGCCCTCCCTTTATTGTTCGATGGATCATATTGATTACTTTTGCCGGCAATTTGTACTGTGATATTTGAGGAAATATTATGTCTCCAAATCGCTTGATTATATTCTTGACTCAGGTATAAAATATCTCCTGTAGGATCACCATACAGTCCTGAAAAGCACGACCCATCCATTGTCTCTGGTCCAACCACAACGGTCACTCGTCCAGTAGCGTCGATCTTGCGGACTTTACTACCTACTTTTGCTCCAAGATACTTCGCTGATATAAAGGTTACCAGCACTATCACCCACATCGCTTCATTTACAACTGCTGCACCGACAAGAACATGATCGTTATTACTTGTTGAAATCTCTCTCACTTCAAGGGTTTGGAGATAATATTGCGTTGAAACAACAGAAAGTGTAATATTCCCTAGAAGGATTAGAAACAAACTAAACATTCTAAAGATATACTGAATTAACTAGCTATGGAGTTTAAATCTCTTAAAGAATTGTTTTTCATCTATTAGCAAGCGCGGAGAAGTGTGAAAATCTTAGGTCTTTCTTCCTATTCCTTAATTAAGCAATTACTTAAGTTTTACTAAAAACTCTACCCGAAAGGAGGCACCACATCCAATCCCTCACTATCCAGTATATAGATTGGATATCAGCCCCTCACATCGCGCAGCGAGTATTCATCATCTGGTGGATAACTTTTTTCGATAAGATTCCTTCCTTGATCATTCCAGTTCGTTTATCAAGCTATTGTTTTTTTGAAGAGAAAGGAACAAGGAGACGACGGTCTGTGGATGTCGATAGTCTATAGGGTGAATTATATCCTCTGATAAACGATCATTGATTAAGAATATCGGACTATTATCATGGTAAACTTCATTGTTAAAATTACTTTGATTTCTTTTTTTCACCATATTTAAACCCATTAAAAGATGAAAAAAACAAAAATCAAAAACAATAAAAACATTTTCCAAATACTAAATTAAGAGAACATCATATTCAACATTTTGCTTTGACAAATATCTCCGACTACCATAAAAAACATATCCGGATATTTGGTCAAATACAATTTAAGCATCAAGGAACTTCATCAAAACCTAGAAACAATTCAAATTCCTGGTAACTCAGACGCCATATCAGACTCTCTCCGATAGTCGTCTTCACCACAATGTATCATTTGTTTAGCGTGTTGAGCATCCACGCGATATGTTAATCTGTCGAAGGGGAGGCGACTGGAAGCAGAAACAGCAAATCCACCAAAGGATGAAATCACACGATAATCAGTCAAAGAATATAACCACCACTCCGCAGCTGCAGCGTGTAACGTATGCATCGGAGGGTTGAGATGTCCTGTGTGACTGAGATGGGAAGGTATTGTCGTTAAGATCTTCGCTGAGCCGTACTTTTCTAAGGCATGTCGACGGAACTCCTTGGAATCGGATATCAAATACCATACCGCACGAGAATATTCTCCTTTCTTCAGGACAAAGGCTTCGATCTGATGAGCACATTCAAATATCCCTTCATATGACCTCACTTGATTCCCTAACGTTTCCCCACGCAATACACGATCTCCCACTCGTAAATGGATACCAATTTTCAAAACCTTCCCTGCATGTTCTAAAGATGATGCTGAGGAATTAGAGGGTGGAAGATAAAATTGATTTGTGAGTAATTGGAAAGCATGAAAATAATGAGATGAAAGGAAAATTTCAGGTTTTGGTTGAAAAAGAAAGTCAAACAAGCAACCAAAAGTTGTGTAAGGAGTTAAACCTAACTCACTTAGACGTGTTTTATAAGAAGAATGGTTGTAAATACCCATTGTAAACCCTAAGTGCGAGATTAATATGACTGTATCAGCATTGTCTGGCGCTAGTTTATGTATGTCCATCACACCTCCGCGAATACCTAATACCAATTCAAAATACAGCATATAGTTATACAAATGATAAGATCGATTCCCTTCGGTATAAGAGTAAGAGTAGTTGTTCCAGTAGCCACTTTCACGAATTACAATAGGAGGAGACTTAACAGCCTCAATGTGAGGAAAGTTGAAGGATTCTGATAATACGTCTGGATGGGTTGCATCTCCACGTGCAGAGTATACAAAATACCGATCTGTGAGTAGAGAAATAAGAAAATTAGAGACAGTGCCGACAATACGATCGCTAATCCCTAGTGCCATAAATGTCAACCTCACATTTACAACTTGACAGTCATGATCACTAACCTGTTTCAGCAGATACAGATATTAGAGATCTCTGATTTTTCCATCCTTTTGACCTCTTCTCCAGAAAGGGTTTCGTGAAATTAGCAGAAAATAAAGAGCCACATTGTTGAGATCTTTTCTCATACAGGATTTGTAAAGTCTGATTGATGTGAAGAAGCTTTTCCACTCGACCCACCTCTGATATCGGATCAGCTGAAGGTGGAGGGTTCACAGGAGGCTCGTGCGGAGGTTTGTGATGGGGCAAACGTGGCTGCGAAGTCGGGGGCTGCTGCGGCTGCGGTCTTACAGGTCGAGATACCCTCGACAACTGGATAGATCGCGACCGGTAGTCAGGTAGAACCTTTGAACCAACTACATGGGCAAAGAGCTGCAAGAAGATCACAATCAGAATCAAAATTCCCTTCCGACACATTTGCCATTTACCGCAACACCGTTTCATGAATGAAGGCGTCGCAGGATGACAGCAATGTAAAATTGTTCAAACATCTCGAATTGAAGAAGAAATTTCCACCACAACAATCCTCCAATGAGACCTCTCATCCAAACACTTCTTCTTCTTCAAGCTATTTTCGTTCATTCAAAAGTTTTAAATATAGAACAAGAGAATTTCAACCGAGTGAAAAATGATCTTGGGTTTCACGGAGAAACTGATGTGTTAAACGGAGAAGAAGAACCGGAATTTACATTCTTCCCAACGTCTGTTCCATCGACGCTGCAAATACAAGTACCAGCGATTGTGGTTGAATTAGTGTCCAGAGACCTTTTAGTTGAGAGATTTGTTGGATCTAGCGGTTCTCCAGCTCCTCCAATCGCAACTGTCAACGCTGTATGGGGTGACAGCATTGGAAGCATCTATGCTTCATCTGAACGATACATTTACAAGATCCTGAGTGGCGGAGATATAGTATCTGTCTTTGCAGGTAATGGTGGAAGTAGCATCGTTGACGGAGTTCCTGCTATTGAAAGTGGAATTGATAGTGTGACGGGTCTTGCAGGAGATAGCAACGGAAACATCTTTCTTGTTGATCAAGGAGCAAATATTATTCGAAAAATTGATGCACTTACTGCTATTGTTAATACCATTGCCGGAAGCACCTATCATTACGGTTTGGCGACAAATTATGCTCCAGCTCTTAGCACCTACCTCAGTTCACCTTCTAAATTGTGGATTGCAACAGATAATAGTATCTATTTTACCAATTCTGGAGTGAACCAAGTTTTAAAATTAGTTTATGACTATAATATGGGTTCCTATTTAATTGAAATTGTTTACGAGCAGGAAATTGAACAGGAAGGAGGTGAAGCACCTTTAGCCCTGCAATCAAACCTTCAGCACCTTGTAGGTATTACAGGTGATAACCAAGGCAATATATTTCTTTCCGATAAAGATGGTGGATTTATTTACATGCTCTCCACAGAGGGAAGTTTGAATGCTATTATTGGTGGCGGTACGGAAGGGACTTCATTAAATCCGATTAACGCATTTAGTGTAAAATTAATAGATCCAAATTCATTATTCTTTCATCCGAATGGAAATTTATACTGTAGTGAACGGAACCAATTGAGAGAATTTAACTTTACAACAAATGATGTTGTTGTAATTTCTGGAAGAAATACTTCCGGTTTCAATGGCGAAGTCGTTGATTCTCAGACTGTGCTGTTTAATGATATCAGTGATTTTTGGGTTGATAAAGATGGTACTTTCTTTATTGCTGATACCAATAATGGTCGCATTCGCCATTTACAAGCTGGAAATGGGTTTGTTTCAACTTTCTTCGCCTTTCTTAACGGTGATGGTGGTTATGTACAAGATGCACATGTCGGAAATCCATTAAATCTTTGGGGAGATTCTTTTGGGAATTTATATTACGTTGAACGCAATTTTTGCGCAGTGAAAAAAGTCAATGTAATGATGAATACTGTAACTACCTTTGGCGGAACTTCATCGTGTACTTCTGGAAGTTTTGACGGCTTTCCTTTTAAATTTACATCACTCTCGCCATTTCTGACCGCAATATGGGGAGCAGAAAATGGTGACTATTATTTCGTCGATGAAGGTATGATGAAAGTCTCAAAAGCCGACAAGGGTGGTGCAATAACGACTCTAGATGAGGTAACTGTCAGTACATCGCTTGCTTCCATATTTGGATCACTTGAGAAAGGATTAATTTTGATTGCTTCCCCTGATGAACATGTTGTCAAGCAATTTTCTATCGCTACTTCTGATTTGTTAAATTTTGCCGGGACCAGATTATCAGAGGGAACCACGGGTGATGGTGGACTAGCGATTTTGGCTAAATTAAATCGACCCCACGGAATTTGGATTGATACCACATTATCCGTCTTTATTGCGGATACGAATAATCATAAAATTCGAAAAGTATCTCCAGACGGCATTATTACGACCGTGATTGGAGATGAAGAGGGATTTATTGACAACGTTTACGCAAGTGAGGCAAGGTTAAGCTACCCCTCTGCAATTACCGGTGATTCGATTGGAAATATCTTTATTGCTGACTCTGGTAATTATTGCATTCGGATGTTGTTTTGTATGATGCAGAATTGTTTAATCACCACCCTAGTTGGGACTGGTTTCCCTCCTGGTGACATTAATATAGAAGCAGCGACTCAAACACCGATCTATGCTCCGCTATCAGTGTGGATAGATACGCTTCATCAAATTTATTTTATTGATTCGCAAAATTCAATTCAAAAGGTTTCAATTCTTCCTGAGGAACCTACGATCGCTCCGACTGCAGCCACTTCAGACCTACCGTACGTTCCGATAATTGGTCAAGTTTATCAATATGTTCCGCCTGATTATTCTATTTCCACAGTTTGGGTCGACAGTCTTGGTGGAATTTATACCGACGCCAGCTCGTTTATGATACGTCATATTTCTAATGATCATGAGTGGGTTGAAACGATTGGGGGCAATCCCTTTCCAGACACTTATGAGTTCGAAGAAAATAGATTTGCAAACGAAACTTACATCGCTTATTTGACAAAGATGTGGGGAGACAGTGTCGGTAATTTATATTATGTCGATCGGGGAAAGAGTTTCCTTGTTCAAATTGATGCAATCTCCCGGAGAGTAAGTTCAATTGGACCTGTCAATAAACCAAACTATGTTTGGGGAAATACCGCAGGTCACCTTTTCGTCTCTGAAAGCACTGATCGATGGAGCACCAGTTGTGTTCGACGAATCAGTTCCAGTAACATGAATAATTCAAATGGGACCTTTTTAATTTGTGATTTAATGAGTCCAACCGGAGTTTGGGGTGATACCGAGGGATTGGTTTACGTAATATCAGAAGGTGATGGACGCATGTGGAGATTTAACGAAACCATTCAGCAGCAAGTAATTGGTTGGTCAAGATCAATAAACCCCACAGATGATGATCACTCGGTTGGAGAATCGATCGGATTCGGAGGTTCTAACGGTTTATGGGTCGATAGTCATGGGACGATTTTCATTACGCTTTCTCAAAGTGTGGTCAAGTATGATCCTAACACCGATGAAGTTCGAACTGTTGCTGGCGGATCTTACAATTATCCTGCAAATTTTGGCGATGAAGGACCCGCTACCGGCGCTTCTTTCTCGAATGCGGAGGATGTGTGGGGAGATAGCATTGGTAATATCTTTATTGCTGATAAATATCATTGTCGCATCCGTAAAGTTGATATCAATAACATTATTCACACTGTTGCGAACTATCAATTTGGTGATGGTGGTCCTGCAACTTCTGTGAACATTTACACGGTTAGCGGACTTTGGGGAGATACGGTTGGGAATGTTTTGTTTTTAGATCAATCTAATTGTGTTATTCGGATTGTTGACGTTGAAGGTACTATTAATACGATTGGTGGTGTTTGGAGTTGTATCCCCGTCGCATCTCCTTTACCACAAAATGGCATCCTTTTCAACGCCTCGTATTTATCAAACTATGCATCTGGATTTTGGATCGATGACGGTAATAACTATTATTACATTGACCAGAGAGCAATTAAAAGAGTTTCTGCGCTAAATCAAACTGTTTCCACAGTTGCTGTGAACGTTGTTGGGCTATGGGAAATTGCGGGGGGACTGATCGGCGATAATCGAGGTAACTTTTTTATCAGTGTACCAGATCTGAATATTATCCAAAAAGTTGATGTCACTGGGGTTTTAACTCGATTTGCTGGGGTTTTCGAGAGTAGTGGTTACAACGGAGATGGAATTCCGGCGCTTGAGGCTTCCCTGTATCACCCGGTAGGTCTGTGGCTCAGCTCGTTAAACGAGCTCTTTTTTGCCGATCAATACAATCATCGTATCCGCAAAATCGATGAATTAGGAAACGTTTCAACCATTGCTGGAACAGGCTTTTCTTCATTCAATGGTGATGAGGGACTCGCTACAGGGATAGATTTATCTTCCCCTACCCAAGTATTTGGTGATGATATTGGTAACCTTTTTATCGCAGATTATAATAATTTTAAGGTTCGAATGCTCACGCGAAAAGGAAATACCCCTAATTACTATTTGCGTACTGTAATTGGTGCCACAAACGGCTATTACCCAAATTATTGGGACTCTCCTTTCGGCTATCCGACCAATATCTGGATCAGTAACGCAAATCACACTCTTTATGTGGCTTTTCAGAGAAATGGTTACACCTCAATTGTGATGAATGAGTATCTTTCTCAATTGTCGGATGATATAACGCCGGAACCTACAACTTCGCCATTATCGATTGTTTCCCGCCGAAAATTGAAAGTGAACCGCCTTAATTTATTCAATAAACTGGATCTGCAAGATTTCGACCCTCTCGAGGTTCAATCTTCAATAACCCCGACTAGCTATCCATCAACTTTCCCAACTTTACATCGTCTCGTTTCGTTTTCAATGAATGTCTTTGCTGGTGCAAGTTATTACGTTTCCTCCTCGTATACTGTCAGCACGTTATGGGGAAATACTAATGGAGTTCTTTACTCTGATGCTTCATTAAAGTTAATCAGAGAGGTTAGTCCTTCTGGTCATTCTAAGAAGTTTGCCGGTGTCGAAGGAGGATCACTCCCACTCGAGGGTTTTCTGGATGGAAGCAATGCGAGAGAAACTTACATTGGTCAGATTTCAAAGATTTGGGGAGACACTATAGGGAACCTATTTTACTCAGATTTATACCTCAATTTAATTGTGGAAATTTCTGCTGGAACAAAGTTAGTTAGAGGTGTTGCGTCTGTAAATGCCCCTATAATGATGTGGGGAAACACACTTGGTCAACTTTTCGTTACAGAAGGTGGGGAAACAAACTGTGTAAGGAAGATTGATTTAATTCAAACTCACTCTTCGATGATGTTCTTGTGCGGGCAAAACTATCCTTCTGGAATTGGGGGTGACACAGTTGGATCGATTTACTTTATAGCAAATGGTCCCGGAAGACTTATCCGTTCCCAAGCTCCAAATGAAATGGATATTCTTATTGGCCCTCCGCTTGGTGAAGAAGATGAAGAGCTCAATCAATTGGCTCGATTTGGTAAACTGTGGGATGCTGACGGGATTTGGGTGGACAGTCTAGGCAGCATTTATTACAGCTCTCGATATTACCAACAAATTATTCACTACGATCCTCTCACCGGGTTTATTTTGCCTTTTGCTGGGACGTCTTCGAGTGAGTTCTCAGGTGACGGAGGACCGGCTACAACATCGTCGTTAAATAATCCGAGAGATGTTTGGGGAGACACAAACGGTAACATTTTCATTGCTGATACCCAAAATTATAGGATCAGGAAGGTCGATCCAAATGGCATTATCTACACTGTTATTGATTATATAGGGGGCAGTGGAGGGTCAGCCACCAACGTTTACATTAGACAGCCGAGCGGTGTGTGGGGAGACAAACAGGGCAACCTGTTTTATGTGGATCGAGGATATTGTGTTATAAGGAAAGTCGACCGTTCTGGAACCATCATTAACATTGCTGGAACGTGGAATTGTGGCTATGGGGATGATGGAAGACCTGCCAATGCGACTCAAATAAGTGACTGGTCGTTTGGTTTTTGGGGTGATGAAGAAGGCAACTATTATTACCTTGACAACCGAAACCTGAGAAAGATAGAATCGGGTTTCAACAACGTCGTTACCACTTTGTACTACTCTGTTACGAATGACAAGGATGCAATCAACTTGCAAGATCAACAAGCACAATACGAACTCTTCCTCACTGGCGACAACGACGGCAATCTCTTCGTGGTGATTCCCTATCAGCATGTGATCAAACAATATGATATCTCTGGGAATGGATTCAAAGGCTTGTTTGCGGGTATGTTTCAGCAAGGCGGATATAATGGAGATGGACCTTTCCCGACAGAAGCGACTCTGAACTATCCTGCCAGTATGTGGATTGACGGAGATCACAATGTGTTCATCGCAGACCAGTGGAACCATAGAATAAGAATGGTAGACGGAGCGAGTGGTTATATTCGCACTATTGCCGGCACAGGCAACTCCGGCTATAATGGTGATAAAATGGAGGCAACAAATGCCTGGTTAAATAATCCTTGCTCGATCACTGGGGATGGGGAGGGCACTCTTTTTGTCGTAGATCGTGATAATCAAAGAGTGAGAATATTAACGCCTTCTATTGGAGCAGATAATGTTCTAAGCTACACCATCGATACTGCATTAGGTAATGACGGGAACTCGAATTGGTATTTAGACAAGCCGTTATCTGTTTGGATGCGAGACGTTAATCACTTGTTGTTGCTTCAGCGACGGTACGGATACTACATGATAACAGAAACTCATCCAGACATCGCCTTTCCAAGTGACTCTCCTGTTACAACTCCTTATTCTAACAATGAGGCCCGGAGACTGTCAGATTCTTACCCGACAAATAGACCCACACAATTTGCTGATGCTCCCGTATATTCAATCCCTGTTTCCCAACCTTACTATGCCCCTTATTTGACAAATTATTATCCCTCTCCGCATGAATCTTCCACGACTTCCTATCCCGCGCCGGTTTCACGACCTTCAAATCGACCCACTCAAGTCCCAACGTTTTATAATTTAGGAGAAGTAACTCTCTTGACTCAATTCTTTGTGAGTAGCTGGGAGTTTTCTGGACAGAGTTACGAGATAGCTACAATTTGGGGCAATTCAATTGGTGAAATATTTTCTGATGCTGATGGAAGATTCATTCGAAAAATTACCAATTTCGGTCAATCTGTAAATTTAGTTGCCGGTTGTGAAGTTTGCCCGTTCGCCGATTATCACGATGGAAATTTCGCGATTTCCACGAAATTATATGGAATAACGAAAATCTGGGGTGACACGTTAGGAAATTTATTTATTGTAGACCAAGTTGCGAATATGATCATTCAAGTTTTGTCAGCGGAGAGAACGGTTTGGAAGGTTGGAAACATTGATTCTCCGAGCATGATGTGGGGAAATACTTTGGGACAGCTTTTTATTAGCGAAAAATCCAATCACTATGAAAACGGTCGTCGATCTAACTGTATTCTTCAGTTTTCATTAAATTCAAGTTCTCAATACGATAGTTCTGATTATTTCTGCGGGTTTCAATATCCAACTGGTGTTTGGGGAGATTCAAGCGGTGCTATTTATACAATTTCTCAATGGGACGGTAGATTGATGAAGTTGAATGATCAGCAATCAATCGAAGTTGTTGTTGGTTTGCCATCAGGGAAAGATGATGATGATTTAAAGCCTTCGTTAACTGCCAATATTCAAAGCTGCCATGGGATGTGGGGCGATTCAAATGGGGCTATGTTTATGGCTAGCTGGACCCACCAAATCCGCCAGTATGATTCCAATTTGCGAGAAGTTACTAATGTTGCTGGCAATGGAAACTCTTGGGGTGATTTAGGAGACGGCAAACTCGCCACGGAAGCTTCCTTATCCAGTCCTACTGATGTGTGGGGAGACACGAATGGTAACTTGTTTATCGCTGACTCGTACCATTATCGTGTGAGAAAAGTCGACACAGCTGGAATCATCCAAACAGTGGTAGATTATCAAGGTGGAGATTTTGGACCAGCGAGTCTTGCCTATTTAGGAAGTCCTGTGAGTTTACGTGGGGATAGTAACGGAAATATTTATGTAGTAGACCAAAGCTATTGCATAATTCGAAAAGTTAATACAGTTGGTATTATTACAACAATCGGAGGTGCTTGGAGCTGTGGCTCGCAAGGAATTACCGGCAAGGTTCTGAATGGCAATCAATTGTCGTACTCGGTAGCAGGCTTAACTTTGGATACCGCAGGAAACTTCTACTTCTTGGAGTTGGATGCAATAAAGATTGCTCGAGCTTCCGATAATTACAATGTCTCCACTATTTGTTCTGGCATTACGAAAGGTGGATTCGAAGAAGGCAACGGTCAATGGGTTAATCCATCAGTCTTGAGTTTATTAAGAGACGATGGTGGGAACTTCTTCGTTCTTGTACCTGATCAACATGTAATCAAACTGTACCGTTCAGATTGCGAAGTTCAGATTGTTGCTGGTGTATATGGTAAGTATGGATATAATGGAGATGAGTTGAGTGCAACCTCGTCTTCCTTGTATTACCCGCGTGGCTTTTGGCGTGATTCAAACGGTGTTATGTTTATTGCTGACCTTCAAAACCAGAGGATTCGAAAGTTAAGTGCTGATGGTCTGATCCACACAGTTGCAGGTAATGGGAACTATGGTTATAATGGCGACCATAGGGATGCCACCAGTGCGACATTGGCAAACCCTTCAGCTGTTGTAGGTGATGCTTATGGGAACTTGTTCATTGCTGATCGCGATAACAATAGAGTACGCTGGTTGAAACCGTACGAGAACGAGGATGGATACTTCATTACGTCCATTCTCGGAAATCCGAGTGTTTACAACAGTGGTAATAACCCACCTCTAGGTGCGCGTCGTCTCCAGGAAGTCTCTCAGCTTCCATTAGGAATGCCTTTTGATTTGTGGGCTGACAAAAATCGTAGCGTTTTATATATTTTACGCAATTTGTGGGGATATAACACAGTCGTAAGCGTTCAACTCGCTGATGGTTCTCCAACTGTTGTCCCTTCAATACATCCAACTTTAGCTTTAAGTTTAAACCCCACCACTGTTCCTTCCAGTGTGCCGACATCATCTCCTTCGGTTTATCCGACTGTTGCACTTAGTGCAGTGGATCCAACTGCATTTCCAAGTTCAGACTTCGGTTCTATACCTTCCGATGAACCGACATCATTAACTCGATCACCTTCCTTGATTCCAAACATTGAAACTACTCATCAGCCTACTTTAGAACCTACCGAAAAGCTAACTGAATACTTTTCGGTGAATCCTACATGTCTTCCAACTTCAATGATTCCGACCACGGATCCAAGCGTGAACCCTACACATTTACCATCTTTAACACCATCCAATAATCCAACATTCATCCCCACTCTCGCACCAAGCCTGTTAAAAACTCAATCACCCACCGCGGTTCCATCTTGTGCACCAAGTGGTGCCCCTGTGGTTCCATTAACTCCTGCTCTTATCGTGAATACAGTAATCACAGTGTCCAATTCTTCCATCACGACTCAGATTCTTCTTTCGAATGATGGAATTGTGAGTGGTGGTGTCTTTGTTGTGCATGCGATAGCTCCATCTATTAGCCAAATCGTCTCACAAAACATCAACTGTGTGAGTCAGAATAAAAAGTGCACCGTTACCTTTCGCAGTCTGATTGCAGCAACAGAATATAATGTGTACTTTTACACAAAATCTGTTGATGGGGTTGCCATGAGTGCTGATCAAGTTCTGCAAACCAAACAAGCAGCAACTACAGCTTGCTGCAAACCGATTTCAATTTCATTATCAACGAGCAGATTGGTTGAGGGTCAGAGCTATGCCAACCTTATTAGTGCCAGTGTTACATCTCTTCCAAAGACGTCTTTGAGTTTGACCTTATGGCTTGGGCAAGATCTATCGCCTCGAACTATTCAGAATGCCCTTGTTCCAAGTCAGATAGCCTTCGCTGCTACAAGCAGTTCGTCTTACAGAATTGGTTTGAGCAGTCAAATGATGGGAAGGTATTATCTCGGCGTCTCGCTCACTGGTGTTGAGGCATCGTCTTATCAGGTAGTGTTCGAAGGTTTGTCGAGTGTTTCCTCAGAAAATGCTATTTACGTTGCATCATTTCCTGTGCTGCCTTCGAATGCCAGCTTACCAGCCCCAATGTTGAGTCGAGCCTCATTCAGCAACGATGGAGCGTCTGTCATTGTCGAGCTTGATTCCACCTCCAACCTTGCAGGAATGACGGTTGGTACCACATTTGCATGTAACCAGCTGTTTGATTTTCTTTGTGTTGCTAGTGCCAAATGTCAGTGGGTTGATGGCAAAACGATTTATGCCTCTGTTCCCACTTCATCTTCCTGTGCTTTAAATGTGGGAAACTACATCAAATTCTCCTCGTCTGCCATCATCAAAGCACCTTGCACATCAGCAGCGAGTTGTGTGAATTACGATAGGTGGCCTTCTAGCAACACAACCAAGACTGTTATGTTATCAACAGCCTCCTCCCCGGTGACTCCATCAGTGGTGCTATCAATTCCAAAGTCTATCGGAGCTTGTTCGCCTTTGTCGATAGATCTGACTTCGTCATCGGGGAATGGAGGTAGGGCTTGGAAGAGCATTTCCATTACCGTCGCAAGTTCATCATCCAATTCTACTTTATTGAACCAGTTAAGGTCCTTTCTATCAACGATCAAGACGGTGAATCCTCCCACTGTGGTTGCTGCTCGATATTTCACAGCTGGAGATCAATACAGCTTTACAGCGCGATTATGTAACTTCCTTGACCAATGTGGCCAGACTGCCCAAACTCTGACAATTGTGTCGAATACAATACCTTTGATCTCCATCGCTGGAGCTTCGATTGTGACATTGACTCGATCTCAACCGTTGAGCTTGATAACCAATACACAGCTCAGTAGTTGTAGTGGTACTGCATCCGCTGGACTGACTGGTTTATCTTATTCTTGGTCAGTTGCAGTTATAAATGATGGAAACTCGTTCACCAAATTATCTGGTCTCGTCTCGACTTCCAAGGATCCATCACGCTTTCTTCTCCCTGCATTTAGTCTAACAGCAGGATTGTCTTACCAGATTACAGTGAATGTGACTTATATTCCATCTGGGACATTCAGCATCGCTTCAGCCCAATTGGTTGTTCCGCAAGGTAAAGTGAAAGCAGTGATTGCGGGAAGTAGTCAACAGAATGTGAGAGTGAAGGAGAGTTTGATTTTGGATGCATCCCGAAGTTACGATGAAGATGTGGCGAACAGCTTTGGTACAGCAGCTGGTTTGCAGTATCAGTGGAGCTGTGTACAAACAGAGCCTGTGCTCAACAACAGCTGTGCAGCGATCTTTGATATGGCGAAATGGACGGCATCAATTACTACTGGCTCCATGTTGATTTCCACTTTAAGTTCCGCCTCTAACACCAAGGCTCAAGTGACTGTGTTGATCGTTGATAAGACAAATACTAGATCATCATCGGTCACAATCGTGGTCTCCGTGCTTCCGGCCCTTTTACCTACGATAAGCCTGACTGCATCATCTAGTCAAATCAACGCAGGCCAAACCTTACAAATCACAGGCACGGTGAACTATCCTGCCAGTATTGAAGGAAATGCTACTTGGCAGATCTTAAGCGGAGAGAGTGGTCGGA
Source organism: Poterioochromonas sp. DS (assembly GCA_015145745.1). Lineage (NCBI taxonomy): Eukaryota > Synurophyceae > Ochromonadales > Ochromonadaceae > Poterioochromonas > Poterioochromonas sp. DS. Next base: position 98,974 of record VKHI01000040.1, read on the forward strand.
ATCTGTCATCTTTGGCATCCACAGGGCTAACTCAGCAGTTTTTAAGATCATCTTCTGCTCAGAGCTATTCTATGTACCTGGTAATCCCGCCTAATCGCCTGACCATTGGAACTACCTACACCTTCGGCCTCTTGGCGTTTTCATCTTATAGGGGAATGTCGACTTTAGGAAGCATCTCTGTGAAAGTTAATGCACCTCCGGTATTGGGCTCCTTTAGTATCAGCCCGACTTTCGGAAAGCAGTTATTGCAAAGTTTCTCCTTTTTATGCAATGATTGGGTAGATCAGAACTTACCGCTATCTTACCAGTTTAGCTATCTGTCATTAGTAGGGACCAAGGTTGTCGTGCGATCAATGTCCATCGTCTCATATGCTTCAGCCTTGCTCCCAGCAGGTTCAAAATCCAGTAACAATACGTTGTGGACAGTGGCGGATGTTTATGATAGCTTGTTTGCAAACACCACTACCTCCTTCCCAGTGCAAGTTTATGCTTCGAAAACAACCTCAGGAAGTAATAACAGCGCCGTGAACTCGTTCATCAGCAAGAGTTTGAATCCTTCCAAATGGACCAGTGTTGACGATATATTGCAAGGGACCGCTATTGCGAGCTACCTACTTAATCAGGCAAACTGTTCTCTCCCATCCAATTATTGTACATCGAGAAATCGCAAGCCATGTGCCACCACATCTTTGACTTGTGGTCCATGCTTGTCATCAGCCTTTGTGGGAACAGCGGGAGACTCCAACGATCATTGCTACTCTTTGGAGGAGTTGAAAGCAAGAGCGCAGGTCAACAATACTCTTCCACTATCCACAAAATCGAAAGAGTGTGCTGGAAACTGTTCAAGTCATGGAGTCTGCGCTTACACTTCAGTCAAATCAGGAGCAGTGATTGGGCAATGTTATGAAGGAGATCTTAGCTGTTCAGCTAGCTGCATTTGCTCTCCTGGCTACACATTGAGCAATAACTGCGAGTTGTCAGATGCAGAAGTGGAGCAAAAGCGGAATTTGCGAGAACAGGTAATTGCAGGAATCCAGCAGTATGTGAGCTTGCAAGATGCAAACGAGCAGAGTGTAAGCAGCTGGATCGACAGCATGAATGATGCAACCCAAAACCCCAATGAGTTATCAGAGCATTCCGTATCCACAGTGCTAGATGTTGCAAACTATGCAATCAAGGTGGCCACAGAGAATGGCTTTGATAGCAGCAGTCTGTCCAGTATTGTAACTAGTCTTGATGCTTTGGCTTCTGCTGTTGCTTTGAAAGAAAGAAGAAGAAGGTTAACAAGTGGTAGCAGCTCAAACAATGGAGGCATTGGAGGAGTGGAGTTGATGCAAACATTGTCCAATTATTCTCAATTGATAGGTCAGCAGATGCTGCCAGGACAAGAAGCAACTTCAGCTGTCCAAAGTAACTTCAGATTCGTTGTTCAATCTGTTGCATCAACTTCTTCCATTTCTTCAGGGAGGAGAATGCTTTCTTCTTCAGCTGCTTGTGCTTCTAACATATCCATTACGCTGCCTCAGTCTTCACTTGAGCAGTTTGTTGGGACTGAAGAATCTGCGATTAGACTGCCAACTTGTCCCGAGGATCAAACCTCAGCTTTGTCAATTTCAGTGGTTTCCCTATCATCCACTCTTTATGATGCTGCCTTATTTAAGTCGGATCCTGTCTCATTGCACTTATCATCTACTCCATGCACTGATCCGGAGAACTGCAATGCTGAGATCGTACTGCAAAGCGATAATTTAGGAAGAGGAGTAACATTGGAAGCTTCGAATGTGACCTACAAATGCGAAGCGGGAGATCAGGCGAAACACGAAGTGAGTTGTCCAGGCGGGAAGAAGTATGAGATAACCTGTGATGGGAAAGGAAGCACAGTAGTGGCCACATGTCCGGCGGAGAGAGCCGTACCAACATGCAATGGATTGTTTGGTAGTGCAACCTCTGATATCGGATGCAAGGTTGTTGCTTCGTCTGACACTACAACAACATGCTCTTGTCCTATTGTTGTTTTTTCTGTTGAGAGCGAAAGACGTTCTCTCCAGTTCGCACATGGAAATTCTTCTATTCCAACTATTTCAATCACCGTAAGTTACGTTGGTATGTTAGGACGAATCGCCGATACCTTCCAGACTACTGTTCTAAGTGCAGCTGACCTCAACGCTTCCACGGTTGCAAAGAGTTGGATGGCTTTAGTCACAGTTGGATCGTTGGTTGTCGGATTCGTTCTCGCTCTGATAGTATCTCATTATGCTGATGCTAAAGCCAAGAATAAAAACAATCTGAGCGAAAAAATTAGCGACAATATCTCGATTCTTAAAGCCCATAAAAGAACGACTGTACAACAACTTGGTGGAACGGATCAGAAACGAAGCCGTCACGTTACTCAATCTCTCGGAATTCCCGACAAAGATAACAGCCTTACCATGCTAGCAGATGAAGCTCTTCCAGGAATCCTAAGATCGCAATCGCTTTGGAACCGTATTTGGAATGAAATGAAACGATACCATCGGTGGGTTGGAGTGATTTACTATTATTCTCCCAAGTTTCCTCGGGCATTGAGAGTTGTTTCTCTCGCTACGAACATCACCATTATGTTGTTTATCCAGTCTTTGACTTATGAATTGACGAATGGAGATGATGGAACATGTGAGACTTTCAAGAGTCAGGATGATTGCTTGGCTCCAACTTCATCGTATGGCACAGGGCAAAGTAAATGTTATTGGACCCCAGCTGTTGGAAGTAGTATGACGGTCGGTGATTGCCAATTTGTGCAGCCGGATAATTCGATTGAGATTGTGATTTTTGTCGCCATATTTTCTGCCTTAGTCAGCACTCCGATAGCTTTGTTGGCTGATTGGATCTTACACCAAATCCTTTCCGCTCCAGATATGACGCGTCATAATGACAAAACAAAGGATGAATCTTTTGCTCCAGTTGCTCCTCTAAGTGAACGAGCAACAAGTGCGAAGTTGACAAAGTCTCTTTCTTTAACGAGTATATCTTGGCGTGAAAGCAAATCCCGTAAATCCATGACTGGAATGTTTAACGCTGTTGTTGAGAGCGAATATAAACGTTTACAAACCGATTTGATCCAATATAGAGCTTCATTGTCGAAAAGAGAAGAAAGTCGGGAAATGGATGGTAAGTATCTGTCGAATTACAAAAGACTCTTAGTTAAAACCTTCTTTTTAGAACTTTGGGGACTTGATGAAGCCGGAGGAGTTAGCAAGTGGGAAGGAGGTCCCACTGCTCTCCAATCTTCGTCCTGGACGACAAATATGATAACGCGCTGGAAGTCTGCTGTTCAAAGTCCGTCTGATCAACAAAAGACGATCGCCGTGACGATAAAGAATGATCTTCAGCAGTTACACAGTAGCTTAGAGAAGGAAACACAATCTTTCTCCATGATCTCTGCAGAGAGATGGAAGATGAAGAGGCTGTTATTTTTATTCCAGAAGGATCTGATTCCAGGTATCCTTGGAGAGATCATGGATTCAAAGGATGCGCGGGATAATATGATGATTAACCCTGTTTCTAGAACTGCAAAGCTTTTGGCTTGGATATTCTTAGGTTTGTTGAATAGTGGTATGTTGTTCTATGTGTTCCTCTTCGCTTCTTCGCAAGACCAGCATCGTCAAGCAGCCTGGGGAAAGTCATTCGCAGCTTGGCTGGTGACGGAGATTTTGTTGGTGAGCTCGGGTATGGTGGTGTTTATGCACATCTTCCTTCCATCGTTGTTGATGAAGGATGTAGGTAAGATCAAGAAGAGGTTAATAGAAAGCATTGCGCAGTATTATGAGAACATGGAAAAGAAAGAGGCAAGCGGCGGCAACAGTGGAAATAGAAAGAAGAAGAGAAAAGGAGCTGAGAAGGAACAGCCGACTTTCAATGCTGCCAAATATTTATTTTTGTCGTATCGTTTGGCGGAGAGATTCCCTGATCTCAAAGCTTCTAAGATCATCTTGCAGTTCACTACTCCTTGGCCGAAACAGTCATACCAGCATGTGACAGATGTGAAGAAGAAGTATGCAGATACAAGTACAGCGTTGTCTCGCTCCATCTCGATTGTAGCAGTATTCTTGTTGACGAACCTGTTGTCGGTACCTTTAGCAATCCAAGATATGATCATACATATGTGCATGACTGCTTCAATCGGATATACCATGTTGCTACATATTCAACTGTATCAAGTGTTTCCGGTGTTAGTGTTGGTGCCAACCTTGTTCATCGGAGGTCTGATTCACTTCTATTTTACTTCAACGAAGAAACAAGATGAGATTAATAAAGCGAAGTTAAAGAAAGTTTCCAAAGTGAAGACCGCGAACAAGGATGAGACAAAAAACGGTGATGATCTCTCACAGAGCTCTGACGATGAGGATAACGACGAAGATGAAGAGACTCGCGCTTCTTTACCGAGTTTCCTCACTCCTCCAAAGGAAACAATTAAAGAACACATGACTCGTCGTCAATCTCTTGCGTATGGTCTGCAACTCTCAAAAGAAATCAATAACACGGTAAAACAATCCCGTCAGAAGAGAATTCAACTCTTTGATATGAATTACGACAATGCGGAAGAGGAAGAAGAAGGAAGTTCAAACACATCTTCCAAATCATTCAAATCCTTGAGTTATAATGAAGGTGCCATGCTTGTACGAGAAACAGATTTCGATCATGAGTTCTATGAAAGGGATCTTTCATACGAACCACAATTCGTTGGCGAAGAAAGAGATTCACAGAAACAATGGTATGGTAAGAAAGATTCTTCCCCACCTCGCTATCACTCATACAGCGACGACTATGACTCTGATGAGAACCTGCATCAACCTGTTCATCATTCTGATCAAGAGATGAAGGCAAATCATGGAGATGAAATTCTCGTAGATTTAATGGATGAAAGAGAAAGAGATCACAGTGATAATGAAGAGGAGGAGGAAGAAGAAGATGATGATGATGCTCATCAACGAGAAGATGAAAGAAAGATGAGCTATGACGATGATTTGCGACTAAGTGAAGTATCCAGTCAATCGTATCAAGTTCTTTCACAAGAACAATTACAATCACATTACAACAATCGTCATGTCATGAAGAATCTTCTCCTTCAATCAGATGTTACCATCATGCCAACTGAGTTGATTCAACAATATCAACAGAAGCAGAAAGAAGAACAAGCTGTTCCTCAGTGGGCATTAAATCGCGTTGATGAGATGAACGATAGTGAAGATGATGAGGACGAATTCCTTTTCGACGATGAATATGATGGAAACAATAACCTGGATGACGACGATGACAATGAAGAGGATGATTATGACGTCGATCTTGCAGAGATTCGTGAGAAAATTCAAAGTTTAAAAAATGATCGCAATCCTCTTTTGAACCAACGGAATACCACCAACCACCACAATCAAGAGACGGCGGACTCTTCATCGTCCTTGTCAAGTCTGAGTAATAGTAATAGCATGCAGAATAAAAGTATGAGCAAGGAGTAGTAGTGAATGAGTCATATGGGACATCATGACTTATCTATCTATGATCGTTCTTCAAGAAAAAAGTGATTCATTATCGCAAAGAAGATTGGTTCTATTCAAAGAAATAAAAATAATTTTAAAAAATAATAACAAGAAAAAAGAAATAAAAAAAAAATAAAACAAAAATAAAGAAAGAAATCAATCGTAGTATTAGTAGTACTATGGGAGTATGTTTTGAGAAAATAGCTGATAGAATGTGATTGATCTTTAGTCACAGATAAGGAATAATCTACTTTCACGAGCAGTCGATTGATCGATTGATTGCTAGGATTGGTGTGTAATGTCTTGTTTTGTTTCCTTCATCTTGTTGCTTTCTTTCTATTCTATTCCCTCCGATGATGACGATGGATGACATCACACTCTACTCACTCATTCAACTCTCTTCTCATCCATTACTACTTACATCGATTATCTTTCCTTTTCTTTTCTTTTCTTTTCTTTTCTTTTCTTTTCTGTCGCTACCTCACAATACTATTAAGGAAAGAGGATGATGACTGGCAGATGATTTCATATCATATCATATGTCACTGCAGTCATCGTACCTTTCCTCTGATGTTTGTTTGTTTTTTTCTCTATTAAAGTCTTCTTTTAGTCGCAAAGCTATGAACCTTCATGTTTCGCTGAGGAATGTTAAGGAATATTTTAGCAATACAATAGTATATAAAGCCAATCACCAATACGTCACACGCCATGATAGTAATAGTAATTCTAATACATGTAGCTCACTACTCATTCATTGATGAGATCCATTGGAGAAGAATTCGAGTAGTTTGTTCTCTTTTGTTCTCTCGTTTGTTTTGTTTTGGATGGTAGTGATGTCATTATTAATTTAATAAAATATAACATCAATCGTACTGCATATACAATATCTCTTGTTTCTTTATGTTTATACTCTCGTAATTATTCAGTCAGTATCGATCCCCGTCACGGCCGAACGACGAAGGAAGAGTATATGAAGTACTTCCAAGCACAAGTTGTGAATAGTTTTGTGATTTACATTCGTAAGAGAAATGAGAGAACCCAATACAATGAGTGAGTGTCCGATCCGATTGTTAGGAATCACTACTATACTATGTATGGGTTAGATTTTACCGTTTTCATGAGCTACGCGCAACCCTTTCCATCCTTTAGACTTTCCTTCCTTCCAATCCGCTGGAAGAGAAATTCTCTCAAGATTCATTAGATTGTCTAATCCCTCTAAACTCGCATCCTTCGACTGAATAACACTGAAATCAAGCTCTCTGATGTGATGAAGGTTATTGAAAGCAATCTTCTTCATCGGAAGACTCTTAAACTTCAATCGTTCATTCCTCATCTCACCTTTAATCTCAGTAATCTTACTGCAACGAGATATCGTCAGATCCTTCACATCTCTGACTTGATCAAGGTTTTTAAATTGTTTGCAATCTTCAATAATGACAGTATGAACAGTATTCAGTGCAGTGAAGTCAGTGAGGTTATCACAACGATAGATCTCAACTCTTCGATTCTTCAGATTCTTAGAAGAATCTTTATCATATCCTAATCCATGTAATGTTTTCACTTGATTTAAAGAATAAAGGCTTAAGACAGGAATACAACCAAAGTGTTCAACGGTTTTAACGACGTCAGAGTTCTGAACTATGAGATGGAATAATCGATGGAATGACGGTAATGTTATTGATCCTTCGATTAATAAAGTTTTTAAAGTAGAAGGAAGTTCATTAGAAAGGTCTAAAGGTCTTTTCCACTGTATTGTAAGGTTCTCAACTGCTTGTAGGTGAGTGACGTCGAAGAGAGCACCAGGCAATGCATTGCTAATCATCACTTGTTTACTCTGACTAAAAGCACCATGATAATCCATAATCCCTGAACAACCACTAATATGAATGAATCGATTATGTTGGAGAGGAGTGATGTCAGTAATGTTACGGCAGTGATTTAATGTGAGGGAGTCGATCTTCCCTAAGAGACTGACATCTGTAAGAGAGTCAATATTCGCCAAATGAAGGCTTTGGAGAGAAGAGAAGTAAAGAAACATTTCATTAGTAATACCAACGAAGTTTCCCTCTAACCTCAGAGAGTTGAGGGACGGGGGAAGGAATGGCAGTGGAATCTCTCCTGTTTTGTCTGCCCAGAAGATCATTGAGAGAACTTTCAATTGGAAGTCCTTCTCTTGAAAGGACAGTTGTTCATCGGGAGGTTGAAAACTTATCAGCTCTAAATCATGAATTTTCTCTAGTTTCTTTGAGAAGTGAGTGATAAACTGCTCAGGAGGAGATTCCAAGCGATGAATCCTTGTGAAAGGAAAATCACCTGCATTACTAATATTACCTTGGAATATATCAATTTGACGATGAGGATCTTTGACTACTTTCCAGAATCGTTCTCTAAAAGCATTATCTTCTTGATATTGTTTGATAAAAGTTTCTGTGTAACGAATCTTGAAAACACGAAAATGATTCACAATCAAACTTTCATAGAAGGCAATACACGATGACCCAAAGTAAACTTTGCTCCAATCATCAAGAAAAGAACCAATAAAGATATGAATATCAGTGGAGAGATGTTGCATCAGATGCGATGACATTTTCGATTGAGAACTTTTCAAATTAAGGCGTTGCCTGCATGGAGACTTTTGATATAATATCTACTTTTGATACTGGAGATGTCACTCAAAACGGTTTGGACGATCGAATTGTGTAGAGTTGAATTAAAAAAAAAAAAGACTCTTTTCATATCTATTTAAGTTCGGCACACACATGTATGCAGTGCACAAAATTTCCAACACTGTTCTCAAAGTAAATCTAGTCATCATACATGTTGCAGAAAAGAGAAGACCACGTGAAGAAAATTGATTTCGATGATTAAAAGGGTGAAGAAAGTACTTAAAGTTAAAATTATTTATTGAATTAAAACTATTTTTTATTCTTTTTATTAAAAATATGAAGTCCATCAATGAACTTGAAAATTCGCTATTCTAGAACATCTTTATATTGATTACATAAAAAGTACAAAGGTTGAACAAAGAACTTATTCAATTATTAGAGGTATGAAGGGGAAAAAACGAAAGAATAAAAGATGTTGAAAAACTCCAATCACATGACAGAAGAGATTATGGAATCTTCTTCAAGTCACCAAGGCTTCTTCTACTGTACAACTTATATCAAATGCATGTCTAGTATGCTCTACTGAGCCATAATATGATAGTCTCGGCCATCTTCGATTATCCTCGTCTAGGAAATAGAAAGGAACTACATTCGTCGTATGAAACCCTTTAGGAGGATTGACGAAAAAGAGAATACTGGTCGATCGCTCGGGAAGGCCCCAGTTGCCGAATTCCTGTCCTACACGTCGTGTATCCTTGCTATATGACGTCCATCGATCCCATAGTTTGTCATTGACTATTTTAAGAAGCTGACTATGAGAGAAGATCCACATTCCTTGGAAAGGAGTATGTAAATTCACAAAATGAGAATGAACAGGACACAATTGAAGCTGCCCATCAAACATTTGATGACTTCCAGGTTTAGTATGTTTCGCAGATAACGCCTTTGTATTGGTATGACCTAATGATGGTCGATGACTGTGGAAGGTTACGGAGTGAGCAGGTGGTAAACAATAAGCACTTTTATGTTTCTCTTTTGATTGTTGCAATAATATACGACTTTCTTCACTGTAATCTGTTAAATGAATCGTATCAACATAATGAGGACTTTGATTCTTATCATCTTTCGTGATATTACTTGAACATCCAAGTTTACAATATACATCTACAAGAAGATCATTGAGTGATCGTTGACCAGTATGATTAATCTCTGTTCGGAATATTCCTCGTGTAAAGCCTAACGGTTCTAACACTTCTGTATCTATCGCCCATGACACTAAACTCGACCACGGAACGAGTGTGTCATCTTCCACATACATAAACGTTGAATAATTACGAACTGAATGAAGTCGCTCTTTCACTATATCACGATGTTCCCATAATAAATCATATTTATCTTGACCCGTGAACTGTCTTGACGAGGAATTAAAGGCATGGATTTCGATGTTTTCGTATCGAAAGTCATGTAATAACCTCGCCAATGCTTCAGGTCGATCCGTTACAACTACAATATCCACCAAAGGAGAGTGAACTCGATACTCTATTAACTCACGTAATGTCGCACGAAATAAACTAATTTTAAACCTATTCCAATGGAAAGATACAATCACTAAGACACTGCCTAATAGAGAAGGTAAATAGACCATGATCGCTTAACAGATCAGCCATCAATAAGGTTCTTCAGTATTTTCATTATCTGGGCAAAGGTGGGTTTTCCGCCCATCTAAAATCATTACGCTACACCAAATTGAACCCACACGAATATAATAACTGATAGACTCGCCCTCTTAGATCGCCCTCTTACTTCGCCGCAAGGGAAAGGTTTCAACCAACAGATCCACGATCTGATTCGTTGAAAGAGACCTATCGAAACAGAGAAATACGACCGATACTGGCTTTGGTGGTTGATCAAAAGATTGGCAATGCTCTATTTACCTTCTCTATTAGGCAGTGTCTTAGTGATTGTATCTTTCCATTGGGATCTATTAAAAATTACTTTATTTCATGTGACATTACGTGAGTTAATAGAGTATCGAGTTCATTCTCCTTTGGTGGATATTGTAGTTGTAACGGATCGACCTGAAGCATTGGCGAGGTTATTACATGACTTTCGATACGAAAACATCGAAATCCATGCCTTTAATTCCTCGTCAAGACAGTTCACGGGTCAAGATAAATATGATTTATTATGGGAACATCGTGATATAGTGAAAGAGCGACTTCATTCAGTTCGTAATTATTCAACGTTTATGTATGTGGAAGATGACACACTCGTTCCGTGGTCGAGTTTAGTGTCATGGGCGATAGATACAGAAGTGTTAGAACCGTTAGGCTTTACACGAGGAATATTCCGAACAGAGATTAATCATACTGGTCAACGATCACTCAATGATCTTCTTGTAGATGTATATTGTAAACTTGGATGTTCAAGTAATATCACGAAAGATGATAAGAATCAAAGTCCTCATTATGTTGATACGATTCATTTAACAGATTACAGTGAAGAAAGTCGTATATTATTGCAACAATCAAAAGAGAAACATAAAAGTGCTTATTGTTTACCACCTGCTCACTCCGTAACCTTCCACAGTCATCGACCATCATTAGGTCATACCAATACAAAGGCGTTATCTGCGAAACATACTAAACCTGGAAGTCATCAAATGTTTGATGGGCAGCTTCAATTGTGTCCTGTTCATTCTCATTTTGTGAATTTACATACTCCTTTCCAAGGAATGTGGATCTTCTCTCATAGTCAGCTTCTTAAAATAGTCAATGACAAACTATGGGATCGATGGACGTCATATAGCAAGGATACACGACGTGTAGGACAGGAATTCGGCAACTGGGGCCTTCCCGAGCGATCGACCAGTATTCTCTTTTTCGTCAATCCTCCTAAAGGGTTTCATACGACGAATGTAGTTCCTTTCTATTTCCTAGACGAGGATAATCGAAGATGGCCGAGACTATCATATTATGGCTCAGTAGAGCATACTAGACACGCATATGGTATAAATTGCACGGTAGAATATGCTTTGGTGACTTGAAGAAGTTTCCATAATCTCTTGAACTACTTTTTCAATTAATTTTCTTTTTTTTCTTTTCTTTTTGTTTTGTTTTCTTCCTTCAACTATCGAATAACTCACAGGATTGTTTGCTCTCGTAACGGTTTAACCTGTGCGTTCTAAGCAATCTTAGACTCTGTAAGAATATTAAAAACCATCAACATTGACTTGCCCTGTTCTTTTGATTTTTCTCAGGATACAGCATTGTGCAAAAAATTTGGGTGATTTAGATTCCTTCATTTCAGACAGTTATGGCAGACTGAGTAACTGCTAAACTGTTTAAACGATTTAACCTCCTTCTCGTTTTCTTATTCGACCGCATGGGCATGGGCATGGGCATGGGCATGGGCATGAGCAGAGTCAAGTTTCGAAAAAATGTTTCTTTGTGACATACGCTTCTTCATTCCTATTCTGTAATAAGGATAAAAAGTACACTTTTATACTTATTATCAGAGATAAAGGTCAACAAACCAAACATAGTCTGCAGACAAATAATTTTAGCTATAATTAGAGGTAGGAAGTGATTACGAGAGGAAAACAACAATATCAATGTCAATAATTAGAATTAACTCACTTTCACCAGGATTCACAAGCTTACAACCATAGCAAGCTCGTCTCCTCCCATTCTGATTCGTAGAGCAGTTAAGGTAAGTGTAGTTAGTTACGTTTCCTCTGTTTTTGCAAAAGCGATAAGTTAGTAAGTTCAGTTTTAGCACCTAAAATTTTGCTTTGTTGCATTAAAGCGGGGCCGATTCGAATTTTTCGCCAAAATCTTTGCCCCGTTTATTCGACCTCTGAGAGGGAGATCAATCAATCGACTCGTCATCGGCTTCTGGTGTTTCATCAATTTTTTCGTTACCTAAAACGATTTCCTTCGCCCTCAGTTCTAAAGATTTGGGAATTTAGGGAAAAACGGGAAAAAGAAAATCGCCTTTTCTTTACCAGTACTTGCCCATCTTAAACCTCTGAAGGCTTTTGGAGAAAAAAAACGACTGTTTTAAAAGTCCTAATTTATTTATTGGGATTTTTTTGAGAGGGACAAGTTTAGTGTCATGGGCCATAGATAGGGTGATACTGAGTGGTCAATCAGTATTCTCTTTTTTATCAATCCTCCTGTACGACTTTATTTATCGATTTCGTACGACTAATGTTGTTCCTTTTAACTTCCTCAAGCGAAGATATTCGAGATGTAATGAACATCATTTTAATCATTGAAGTCAATGAGTTGAAGGATCCATCATTAATGCTCAGTTGCTATCATTTCCTCCTCCTGATCTTATTTTGTGGTGGGTTGGACGATTTAGGGTCGTAAAATGTTGTCGTGGACTGCTACTCCTGATAAAACGAAAAACAAGTTTTCGGCTATCTTATCGAGCGAACTGGGATTATGTATCAAGAGTGATGAAGTATCAAGAGTGATGGAGACTTCTCCAAACAATTATAAATAATTGGCAATTACTGATCGCCAGCAAGAAATTAAAAAAACTCTATTACTTGTAATTTAATTGCAATTAATTGTCCAAAAACAAATTTAAAATTTTTTCTGCCCACTGGTCATCGTGAACGGCGACTTTTGAAATCCTGAAAAGCCTAATCTAAAACTATCACCCATTTACTACGAAACTTGTATCGTGAAAATAAAAAGATTTGAGTGATAACAAAGCTCCACAATGATTCAAAGTTTACCTCGATCATCAAGAACATAACCATTCATAATATCAATATCAGAGGATATTTGTTGAATCATCTTTGTTGACAATATATGTATTACTTGGATCTTTTCAAATGAGAGCGTTGCTTGTTTTAAAGTCGATGCAAATTATATTTTTTTGGATTTCTAATTTCGCAATATTAAACCAAACCCTCGCCATGTAGGAGCAAACGATTTTTGATTGAGTTATTATTATTGATAGGAATCTAAATTTCAAATTATAACTAAAATTCATAGAATAGGTTAATAATCAATATGAACTCCATAATGGCTGCTCTGTGTGAAATTGAACGCTACAAAACACAAAAAGAAATTCAAAAAATTCAGGCAAATAGTTGATGGTCGAAACAAAAAAGAAAAGGAAGCTTAAGATATCTACATTAGGTCACCAAGGCTTCTTCTACTGTACAATTTATATCATATGCGTGTCTAGTATGCTCTACTGAGCCATAATATGATAG